>JAPDSC010126467.1:147609-158009 GCA_026290005.1 Latrodectus geometricus
ATATATATATATATATATATATATATATATATATATATATATATATAAGATGCATATTTTATTCCCTTACTATGAGAAGCTTTTCATTTCATCTATCAAGAATTCTATCACAAAGTCTGATTTGGGAAAAAAAAAATCGTAAATGGGAATTTCGACAGAGAAAGTTTTTGTGTCAATAAGAAATTGTTCCTTCAATTATCGCAGAAAAATTATAGCGAACAATAAGGAATGGAAATAACTTTCTAGTAGCATTAAAAGATTTGGCCTCCTCGATGAAGCATTCCTGGAGTCCCGACAAAGTAAACTACCAACATCGAAAGCTCTTGTTGAAGTACATTAGAGCTCTGCAGGGGTCGGGGAACTCCCTGTCGAGATGCGGGATGTACCAGGGAGACCTCTGGAACCCCTCTTGGACTAGATTTACGATCTGTGTTGAACGGTATGGGGAAGAAGTTGTACGCGCGCGGTGAACAGGGAGGGTGTACAAAAGGGTTCTTTTGATTTATGAGGCAGTTCTGGAAGCTGCAGAATTTTGAGGGCGTGTTTATGATACCACAAGAGACAAACGAAACCAATAAACAAGTCTTCTTAACGTTGCTACTCACTGAACAGATTTTTTTTTTTTGTACTTCGAAACAACTATTCTCCGATTTGAGTCTGAAATATTTGAGTTTTAAAATGATATCGTTTTAAGGATATTTAAATGTTATGCATTCTAGTAAGAATTGATTGCCTAAAGGTATGGAGAAAAAATCCCCATGTTTATAGTAGAACTGGGAATTTGATTCATTATATTTTTAGTTTTTGGAATGATTTGAAATTTTCCATTTCATATTTCTATGGAGAGAACATGAAATAAAAGTGCAGTTATATTACCTCTAATTTAGTAAATAACTTTTTAAAAAATAAATAAATGTTTAATTTTCTGATTTCTGTTTAAATGGAAAGGGATATTCTTCATAGTTAGGTTGTAATACATAGTTTATTAGGAAGTATTCTCGGATGTTAATATTTAGGATTACTAATATTGTTTGCTCATTTGTTGTAGTTTTTGAGAAACATATATATGCATAACTTGTACGTTAATGATTTTGTTTATTGTTAGCCTATAATACTTAATGTAGATGTTTCATATGTTTAGTAAATGAGTCAAACCAAAAGAAGTTTCGCTAAAAATCAAGAAAATAAATATGATTATATATTTTACATGCATTCTCTGTATAAGGTACCAGAACGCAATTATTTCGTTTTAGAAGTCGATTTCGGAAGCCTTTAGTGAGTCACAAAATCTAGTATTTAGGAAAGATAATTTTGATTATTTGAAAGACCACACACATGTATAGAAGATGCTATGAAAATCTATTTGCCTAAACATTAATTAATTCATGCATATTTTGTGGCCCAGTTTGATAAAATCTTCGAAGTGAAAACCCTAATATATATAAGTAATAAAAGATAAGTGTTGTATTTGTGATTTGTGCATATAAAAGTTAGCATAAGTCTTAATAAATTTTCTGGCTTCCTACCTTATAACTATTTATAATATGTCCACTATTTATAATATGAACCCAAGATAATTTAGATGCTCAAAAAGCCTTACACTAGACTTTTGTAGTTAAGCTATCTCCAGCGTAATAAAAGTACACATGTAAAGTGATAAATTTGTGCAAAAAAATTGCTTTACATAGACATGAGCAACGGAGCGCCTATTCTGTACCTTAAGTTATTAGATATTGCTCCACACGTACTACAAAATTGCTAATTTGACAGCCAAAGCCATCTAAAGACATTGTTGCCCCGTCATACTTCCCTGTATCTAGGACTCTACCAGATGATCTTAACATGTGCTTCATAGGATTCTAACATGTGTTTTCGGAAGTTTTTTTTTTTTTTTTTTTATAGATAATAGGTCGTGATTTTTCTAATGTAAGAGGGTTGGGGCAAATAACACCCCTACAAATGAGCATTTTGAAAGCAGAAATATAGCATCTAGGTCACGTTGTTCAATACTGTCTGCTATAGAACCCGGTACATTTTATTCCGAAAAGCGCGATCCCGCCACTTAGATCACAGGGAACTCTTTGACCAAGCAAATTGTAAGCTGATTTTTCATGCTTTTAAAAACTTTTCTAAGTGTGAAACACAACATAAATCAGCAAATGACATGCAATACTCAAAATTTCCTAGTAGTTTTTTTTTTTTTAAATTTTATTTTTAATTTGAAGTTTTTCAAAGCTAATTCACATACACACTTTGCGTGATAAGTTGTTTTTGTGGTATAAAAAGATATATTGGTAAAATCGAACATTAATATTAATAATAAACTGCAGCGTAATAATTATTTTAACTATATTAAGAATTATAACAGCTATATTAAGAATTTAAAGCTCATTTAAACTAATTTGAAAATTACTTCATTATAAGTTGTTTAAGTTTGAACTGAATTCTAGAATTTGGTAGATTCAAACGTAAGATTGTAAAATTTCTATCTAACTAGATTTGTAAATTTAATAAAATTGTAAAATTTCTATCAAACTAGAATTGTCAAATTTTTACTTAATTCTGGAATTAAATAGAAATTTTACAATTCTAGATTTGTAAAAATGTCTTTTAATCGTATAAATGGGGATTTGTAATATTTACATACGTACAACGGATAAAATATACATCCATTTGAGTATTTTGAAAATTTTGTTCGGTTTTATTATGTGATATGATAAATACAACAAAATTCTGGCTAAATAAAAAAAAGTTAATATGTAATTCTAATCGTGATTTAAAAATGTCTGTTTTTTTACTTAACATTTCATTCCAAAATGTTAAGGAATCTGCTTACTACGATATTAATGTACAAATTACAAGTGCGATTATTTGATTTAGTAAAACTGAAATTTAAAAATTTTCAATAGTTTTTTTAAAAACAGCATCCTTAATAAAAGTCCCATAATTTTCATAGCTTTTAAGAGTTTCTTATATCAAACATATAAATCAGTAAAAGTGATCATATCTTTGAAAAATGGAGAGATATTTATTTACTATACCTTAGGATCATAGATATGTTGCTCTTTTATTCGACAATTTACTTTTTGAATTGAAGTTACAATTAATAATTTATTAAATTAAAAAAAATAAATTTAAAAAAAGCAGCTTTCATTATAAATATTTGTATGATTTCATTTATTTGGAAGTGGACTCATATTGGAAAAATAACAAGAATTTATAAAATAAATAAAATTTTTAATTTTAATAAAACAAAATTTTTTAATGGAATTTACACATTTTTTAAGAAAAATTTTAGGAAATTATATTTTCTCCTATGAATATTACCAAAATAGTAATAATATTTACATTCAACATCATACATATTAGATTTGCATTTATAATACATTGAATAAAATCGTAAATTACCAATGAATATGTTTAAGAAAATTATGAAAAAGTGAACACTTTTTTATTTTATTACTTTTTATTAAATTTTGGAATTTATAAGAAAATTTTTATACATTCAAAAATGTGTGGTAAAAATGTCTGAAACTCTTTTTATTTAGAATGTTATTTCACTTGTTTATTTTTGAGCTTAATAAAAGCAGCATTGCAACACATTGCATGCTATTAACACAAAACAATGATGTCTACCTTCATGTTGCTCCCTTCTCATGTTGTGCAATTGGGGCTTTTATTTTACCCCATCTTCTTGCACACAAAAGCTTGGCACAAAATGATCGACCTATCAAAAACCTCATCCCCCGGTCCCCAAGTTATGAGGGATTGTAGGAGGGTCCCAAACTGTTTTTATTCCGAACAAAATGCACGACATTGACCGATGATCCGGCTATCGCTGACCGTCTGCCAGCCTCTGCGCCGCCCTTTGTGGTGATGCAGTTAAGGTGACCCGTTCTCTTTTTCGACCTGCAGTTTGAACCCTCACTTTTTTTCACTCGCCCCCTTTGTATTTTTTATGGAGAATGCGGATGCAATCAAAGTGGTTAATGTTTCAAAATCTTCCCAACCCACCCACCATCCATTCCAGAGTTGTTTACTTGTAAACAAAAATAAACATCCTTCTATTGTTAATCAATGTTTTTTGTTTCATTGCTACGCTTGAAGTGTTTTGTATTATTTAATGCTGTGATGCATAAACAAGCATCTTAAAAAGCGATGTGTGGGTTTGTACACACACACACACACACATATATATATATATATATCATTTTAAGAAATGTAAAATTTTTCAGCATTCTAATGGAAATAGAAGAAAATGCTTTTACATAATATCATAAGACAATAATTGAATAATTAACTATAACGTTTTATTGCTCATGAAAAAAAATTAAAGTTTTTATCTCTCTCTATACTAAATTTATTTCCAAAAAACCGCTCTCTTCACAAAATTACTTTCCCAAACTGATTTGTCCAAAATATTATACTATGAAAATTCCTTATGCTGAATACAGGAGAGAAAAAAATTATTTCTTAAAATTTAGTGACGGAGTAATATTGTTGTATAATATAAAAGTTTATTTATATTTTGAAACTCAAATATGGAATATGCATTTTGTGAGGGATTTAATCTTCATTAATTTTTACATCATATTACATGTAAATATATATATTTTACAATTATAAAATTTCAAAATCTTATTTATTTGAGCAGGAAAATTCACTTACAAAATTAATCGAAAATTTGCTTTTATGATGATAAAATTAAAAAAAAAATATTAATAAATATTATTACTAGTATACTTTATTATTTTTGCAACAAATTCAATTAATATAATTGATGCCTATTTCAAAATTAATATATAGCTAATAAAATTGAGGCATACTTAATTATATACTAAATTTAATTACTTACTATATATTAATTATATACTATATTGGAGATCGAAATTCTTTTTATGTTGGTTGGAATTTTGGATATAAAATTCCGGATTGATTTCGCTGTGAGTAAAATACGAAACATAAAAATGTAACCACATTTTATAAGAATTTAAATGATCATACATTATATTTAAGCTAAATAAATTGTCAAATAATATAGACGTACCGTAATACACCCAAGTGAAATTTCTTTCAAATTAAGGAAAGCCTCTTGCATTTTAAACACATTAAATATTTGAATCCTACTTGATTGATTTGATTATAGGTTTCTCAGTGAAAACATAAGTGAATAAAAAATGAGAAATTTATCCCTATAAAGCTTTGTAAAAAAAAGAAAAACATTGACTGGAAAAATAACTATAAGGCGCTATTCAATAGAAATAAGAAGAAAGCACACACAAAAAGAAATCATTGAGATGTAATATTATGGGATAGACACGACGATGAGATAATGATAGAGGGGTCATAAAGTACCGGTGATTTAGATCCTAAACGCGTTAAATTGTTCAGTTTTCTAGCTTTCTCGTCCCCAATCCTCCATCATTGAGTCTCTCGTAGCAACCTGTAATCATCTAGTTCCGAATGAAAATGTTTGGGGAAAGGGGCGGATAAAAGGGGATGAGTAACCGTTTTAGAAATCAAAAGAGAGAGATAGCTCTTTTTTGTAGCTCCTGTATTTATATTCAGATTTAAAATTGATACTAGGAGCTTACTCTTTGTTTATATTCCTCCAGAATATCAATTTGCTTCCATGCCATATAAATTATGACATGATAATTTACGATAGCAATAAAAGTATTGCATAAATCCTACTTTAAAATCAAATTAATTATTTTAATCATATTTCTGAAAAAAAAATTTATGCATATTCTCATTTTTTATAATTTTTGAAATAAATTGTAGAAATGCTGTAACTTATATATAATTAATATTATATTTAAATATTTATATTTAACAAAGATTCAAACTACAAATTGTTGAAAGATGTTATATTTGTATATTCAAAATGACGTTATCACTATATTATTAAAATAATTTAAGCAGCAAAATAACACATACTACGTATACTTACTAATTCTCAATATTTTGTTAACATACGCAATTGCTCTTAGTGATTCATTCAATAGACTCAAAAAATCTGTTTGTACAGAAATGCTAGTAAGAATAAAAATGCAGAACAAATAATAAATAAGGAAACACCTTATGCCTAGTTTCAACATTTTTTGGAAAAAAAGCAAATATTTGAATTTTAGAAGGTATACCGTTTCTCAACCATATCAAAACTAAAGTGCAAAATATATTTTACTTGGAAAGGCAAGAAGAAATTTTTTTTTGGAAATGAAAAAGAAAATTATATAAATATATAAATCTTTCTAAAAACCTATCAAGACGGAAAGCTTTGGAAAGGGCAGAGTAAGTTTTTAAGCATTCTTAAAAGCAGGAGGGGGAAAAAGTATAAATGAAACACTCTCACACGAACTTAACAAACAGGGGGATTTTTCCTAATGCCATTTACGTTTCAATTGCCTCTACAATAAGAAAAAAAAAAAAAAAAAAAAAGAAAAGGGGAAACATGCGAAGTTTTGCATCAAAAACTTCAATTTCGTCATAAAAGGGAAAATACAAAAAATAGAGAAGGAGAATATTTTTAATGTGTTTAAAAAGGGGGAGTGTGTGTTTCGAAATGGAACAACATTAAGCAGTTTTTGTCAGCTTAAAAGAATTTTATTTTTGCTTTTTCTTCCTTTTTTTTTAACCAAAAATAAGAAAGAAACCAAATAAAATTTGAAGTAGTTTGGCAAAATATTTTTTATTTGTGGAAAAATACAACTTTAATAAATGTTAGAAAAGAAAAACTGCGAAATTTGAAATAGTTGTATAAAATAAATTATTTGGAAACTATTCGAATAAGTATGTAAAAATAAAATATTACTTTATTCACTTATATAATTCTATTATTATTTTTAAATGCAAATTATTTTATAAAGTTTTACATTATATATTAATTTTTTCGTTATTTGGAAGGATTTACGAAGTGAGAAAAAAGCTGTTTTCTACATTTCTGTAACAAACTTATAAATATAAATTTTATTTTGGGACTGAATACATTTTTTAAAAAAAATATCTTACATTTTGTTGCAAGTGTTTCTGTCTAAGGATGCAGATTTGAATCAAATTCATGCATAAGAATCCATTTCAAATGATGAATAAGTTCATTTATGACATTACTCGTTTATAATCGTATCGCATTGAAGCTATGCTTTGATTTATTATTGATAGATTAGATAATAAATCTAGCAAAACCCCCTCTGCTGCAATATTGAACTTTACTAAATCCTTGTTATCCTGCAGTTAAATGTTGATTGGTCATTCTGTGAAACTATAAATTTTTTATTCTTTTTATAATACAATTACTTTTTCGTTCTTGTATAAGCAAGCAAAAAATAATTTAAATAGAAACTCCTGAAACAAAATCAACGTTATTGAAGAACATCAATACTATTCAAGAACATCAACGCTATTCAAGTCTGAGCTAGAGAGTTAAAAGAAATGTAAATGATAAAATGTTCAATTATGATGAAATTTGAAACATGTTGCTTAGATTGACAAACAGTATTTTTTCCTCTTATTTTAAGGAATGAAAAGTACCAAATTGGTATTCTAAAATTCATCACACATCATATTGCAGTCTTATCAGATTATATTTAATCAATGTGCGGTGAAAATTATAATAATAATTTTTTACTAAGAGATTCTTCCAAAATTTTGGAAATATTTTGCTTGTTTATGGGAGGGTAATCATGGAAAATAAATAACATTAATTTTAAATGCATCACTGAATATTTCTAGACAAATCTTTGAAACAAACCTTAGCATTATTTTAGTGAAAGTTCAGTTACTATCTTTGGGCAATATATTTAAGATTAATTTTTGTATATGTAATTTGAAACATTATTGTTAAAATCAGTTTCGATTATCAGAAATTGATTCACATATGTTGACATCAGATATGTTGACTCTCTCCATAAAAGCAATTTTTGCAAGTTATAAAATTGGAAAGGATACGGCGAATTCGGCTGGCAGAAGAGCTGTCTGGTTGACTGCTCATTTTCTCACACTGTTACAAAACTCGGCATGAAATAATGCACGTGGCGAGCAAATGCTATTAGATGTATCATTGATAGGGGTTAGAGGACGCGCAGCCCCTTCTACTTCATTAACCACCATTCCTGCCTGGTCCGGGAGTCAGCACTTCCGGCGATCACGTGTGCCATGCGATTTCCGTGTCACGCTGTACAACCGCAATCTGGGAAATATTGCCCGGGAAAAACGAAACAATCTCTATGAAAACTCGTTTTGATTATTTCAATCTCGTTGATGCAAAACAAATTCTACATTAAAGGCCATTTTTAGGATTCAAAATTATGAACTGAATTTATATCACAATTATATTTTATACATGTAATATATCATTCATAATATGTGTATTATAGTTAAAATAAACAGTTGTCACACACACACACATAAACTCAAAATAATAAAATGAAACCACATGTTTTATGATAAATTGGCAAAAAAGTTATATAAATCTTTAAATATAATAAAAAAATTTGATTAAAAGAAATGCAGTTACCGAAGTTATGTTTACTTTTCCAAATTTCATTTTAATTTCTTTTTTTACAATTAATATTGCATTCCTTCATAAAAACTATTATTGTTTCATAAATATTATTCATAGATAATTTTAAACTTACATTTGGCTCTTTCTTAGACATCGTGATTAACGTATTTGTTTTCTGTACCGGAGATATAGATTTAAGCCCTATTATTTATTTTAGATTATATCACACCTTTTCTTTCTTTAATTCATTTTTTTTTCCTGAATTCAACCTTATCGTGACATAAATATTCAAAATGTATATTAAATTTATTCAGTTTCAATACATTTTAAGGGTTTATGTTTAAATTTTACAACTGGAAATATATATATATATAGTATATTCATTTGAATTTAATATTTGCGAATAAGGGCAGCGTTAAAGCTTATATATAAGAATGATACTCAGTATTTTCATACCACCTGATGGTGTTACATACATATTTTGTTGCTTTCTATGGTAACTTTCTTACTAATCAAGAAAATATTACAAAATTAGGAGAATATTTATTTATCAAGGATTTTTTTATTTTATTTTATGCTATTTTCATTTGAAAATAGCATAAAATAAAAAAATTGCATAAATATAAATTGATAGACAAATTTGTGATTTCTGCATGAATATAAATAGATTATTTTTTATTTATATTTATTACACTTCACTGCATTCTAAAGTTTTATAACATACTTTCTTTAAACTGTTTGGAAAAGTACTTATGGAAGTATTTGAAATCCTTTTTAGAAAAAACTGAACAAAATTCCGATGAACTTAATTGAGAATTATTTGAAACAAATTATGTTTTCAAAATTAATATATGCATAATTTCTTTTATCTAAAGCTAATATATATTTGAATTACGAATTCAGGAAATTCGGTACCTTTCGAAAAAATAATGTAACAATATATAGCATAACAATTATTTAAAGCATTTTTTTGTGTCAAAATTAAAAATAAAATTTATTTAAGACTTTAAAAAGACACATATGAAAAAGCGCTATGCTTTTCATTCCAGATGCTAAAATCTTGTAAAATGAAATAAAGCTTTATTAATCCGAAGACTTTATAAAAAAGGAAATAGAATGACAAATAATCACTATAAATGTTAATTATTATAGGAACTTCTTACAAAATTAACCAATACCTCAAGTTTTTGCTCAAATAATTGAATAAATGAAATCTTTTCCCTCAGTCCATAGTTCAACATTTCGAATAACTTAAGTTTTGCAGATAAGGAATTGTAAATAAAGGAAATAAAAATAGTTGCCTTAAAAAACACTTATAACTGCCTTTAGAAACTGAGTGGAAATTAAGGTCGATTGCATAAATCATCCTGAAAACTTGACAATTCGAAAAATAAGGAAAAATTCGCCAGTTTTATCAGCTCTCCTAATCGCCACTAGTTCACGATTTAGGTTACTTGCACGAATTCAGAAACTGCCGCCACAAATCTAAAAATCAAACGATTTTTATTATGATATGCATTTCAAGAGATGTAGGGTATAGAAGTGAAAGTTTTCTTCTGGGAATCGAACATATTCTGCGTTTTAAGCCATTTATTTAATCGCTTGAGAAAGGATATTTTTGCCTGCATTATTGTTCTTTTACGTGTTACATATTCACGTGCATTGATGGAAATTCAAGACAGTGATATTCAGTTTTATTGTGTTATATGTCATACATTTTATGTATCTGTTCTATTCTTTTTGGTTTATATAAATTCTTAAATTCGAATTCTGCATTTTGAAAATTAGAAATTATTTTCTAAATGCAAAATTTGTTTTTTTATTTTTTTTATTTTAAGAATGTATGTTTGTAGCATTTTTTGAATACAAATTTTCCAATAACTTTTATAAGCAAAAT
>JAPDSC010126467.1:158019-177719 GCA_026290005.1 Latrodectus geometricus
TTTCTAGAGTTTATGACGATTAACTTCTAACTCTAACGTTTCTATTTTGAAGAAAAATTCTGCTTAAGCAATTATGCAGTGATCATAATCAAGTGAGTTATGGCCATTTTCTTTTACCATTAGTTAAAAGTTCAATAGCAAAATAGTTTAAAATGAGCTCCTGCAAAAATATATTTATGCGATTTTTCAATCCTGTGCTTCAAAATTAGTAATTGTTTTTCACCCTATTCTACCTTGAAGGAAAAATGTCTTCGTTGCAATATTTTCCTAATTGCTTCAATTGATTTTTCTCTTAAAAATAACAATGATACTAAAACTAAATTTTAAAAAACTACTCATTAACTACTCAAACTACTCGTTTGGAACTACTCATTAAATTGTTCGCTAATATGCATTATACTTTAAAAAAAAGAAGCGGATTTTTTCTATACATTAAAATATTAAAAATGCAGTCCTGGAAATAAAGATAAAAGAAAAATACAAAAAATAAATGAAAAAAAAATTCATTTCAGTCTTTATATATTTCCACTTATCTTTATTTAGTCTGCAACAATGCATTTTTGGATGAGAAAATGTACCTGAGTTTGAAAACCTTGTTTTATAACTTGACAAGTTTAATTTCTCACAAGTTCATTTTATGATTTTTACAGGAATATGTTCATTAATTTGAATAATTTTTAAATAATTTGTTTATTTTAATTTAAACATCTTTGCTGATAAGTTAAATAGTTCAAAGCGACAGAGGCAGTTATCCACAGGTATGAAATATAGGCAGTCTTTTATATATTAAAATTAAATGGTTCACAAAAAGAATAATTATTTTCTCTTGCGTATTATATTAAAATGTAATATTCCTAGAAAAGTTTATCATGAGAGGGACTTGTTATTTTAAATATAAATGATTATAGATACATATTTTTAAAAAAAGTATATATTAACATTGATACTCATGAAGTTGCTATATATATAATGAAGTTTCTTTCTTGCTTATTAATAATATTTATTTTGAATACTACTGGATGTATTAGGCATTTGTCTCTTAAAATATGAATATCAGATTATAAGTGTGAATAAACATTTATTTCCATTACGAGTTAACTTATAATTTTCATAAAAATATTCATCTGTTAATTAAATCTATCAGAGTTTCTGAAAATATTTCCTTAGGTAGCGAGTGGATGATTATTACAAAATTCTTTTATTACCTTTACTTACAAGTAACATCTACCAAATAACATTGTATGATTTAGACTACATAGAAAATAAAAAGGAGAAAAAAAATCAAAAGAAATCAGAGTCGACGTCGATAACTAAAAGAAGATATTTACACTCCGGCAGGCCTTGGCCATGAGGCGAAAGGTATAAAACACCTTACGCAGACTATCCTCCACACTGCTATAATCCCCAACCCCCGTGGGAAAATATTTTATACCGTGGGGCAGTAGAGAAAACTCTGCCATGAGGAAATATCTAAGAAAGAGGAGGAGGGGAAGCAAAATAATCCACTGTCTTCCCTCTGCCCCTCCTCATCCGTTTCTTCCTTCTTACCAAGTCCACCAATCGGAAATCGATGTTTCTGGTTGGGAAAAGGGGGAATTGCAGGTCTGAGACAAGGATTGGAGAATACTCAGAATGGGAAGAAGAATGAAGAAACCTGAAGAGAGTTTTGGGTAGCCGACATTTGGCGACTTATCGACTTTTAGGTTTTTTTTTTTACTCCATCCTCAATTTTTTTCTTTCCTGTAGGATTTCTGTATTGAGGGGAGGAAAAAATAAAAAGAGAAAATGCATGATGGCTATTTTCTTTTACTCTTTTTCCTGGAATTTTCAGGAAAAATTTGCTCTCTGTCGTCACACGCAGGATAGAACCGATAAGTGAGGAGGGACAGGGTCTCTTCCGTAAGTATATCCATTTATTGAAAAGAAAAAAGCTTTCATAAAACGTCTTCCTTTAAGTCTTTTTCCACGTGATTCAATACTCTTTTTTTTCGAGAAGCCCTCTCATCGAGGAGTCTTAAGTCACTTGTTTGGCAATAAATCATGTTTCTTTTTTACGTGTTCATTCAAACTAAGGAGGAGGTACCACAGATTAATTGATTTCACATTTTCCTGTTCGTCTTTTTCCATAGGAATTCTTTTAAAAGAAAAGGTGTAAAAAAAGATAACTGAAATAACCAATATGATTTTTTGACGTAAAAATAAAAATTCCATAAGAAAACTGTTTTGGTTTTCTTTGGAGTCTTATAAATTTTTATCAAAGATAAAATTACTGTTTTGAAAATTAAAATAAATTTCTCCATTTTAGGTAATAGTTTAATTTGTTATGTTATTTAATTTCTTTAGAGTGTTTTTATATAAAATTTATCTTACAAATTATTAAATTACTATTAAATTTGTATTATAAATTATTTTAAATATAAGAAAATTATAATATTGCATCATACATTGCTTTTTTTATTTTATAAATAAATTCCGTTTTTTTCATCAAAACTTTCTAAAGAAATACATTTAATAAAGAAAACAAATACTGTTTTCATAACTTTTCTGTTAAATTTTATGACTACTTATTCATCATAACTAAGAGAAACGCTTCACTTGGAAAATTTTGATAAATTAAAACTATCATAAAATTTTCATCTAGTTATTTTTCGAAGAAAAAAAAATATTTTAGTGCTACCAACATTTTATTTAAGATTTTGCTGAAAAAACTTCACGTTTGGAAAAAGTATATAAAATATAACATTATATGTTAGAAATCCCATCTGAAGATTCATACTTTACCATCGAAGCAATAAAACATGAGCAGAAAATTTGAAGATAAAGGACAAAGTAATTTATTTCATAAATTAAAAACAAAATGCAAACAAAGTACAAGTAATACGTATATAGATCCCTATATGTTTAAGAAATTTGACTTGTACAATTTAATACTCTAAATGTAGCAAAATATGTTTACTATCGATTAATATTTTCCAAGAAATACTTCTAATTGCAAGCAATATGTTATTTATTTTGTGTTTAATCTATCATCCTTAAAATATCTCAGTGGTCAAATACTAAGTAAATGTTCCTTAACATTTGACCCCTGACTATCACTAATAAACCCCTGGGTAGCATTTATAAGATGTAAACACATGCAATTAAAATAAATGCTTTTAATATTCCATTTTGTTTATTTATTTAATTTCATTTCTCTTTGTAGCAACGACTTTGAATCATGAAAAAAATATTAAATCTTAAAACTATAATCATACTGCATTTTCTACAATAAATGGGGAAGCATAAAAATAATAGTTATATAATATATATTGATAAACTTTTAAAAAAGAAAACAGGTTTTTGTAACACTCCTATTTTTTTTTTTTATTTATTTTTTTTTTTTAATTTAAGAAATCGGCTTTCATCTATTCTATTGGGAATGAAATCCAAACATCAAAATGACTTTTTCAGTCATGAAAAGGTCAAGGATGTGTTAAATTGTATCATAAAAAATTAATTTTGTTAACACATGCGTTTGTTTAGTATAATTTTTGCCGTAATTTTCAAACTTGAAAACAAAGAGAGCATCGTTTTAATGATTAATGATTATTATAATTAACATCAATTTTGCCAAAGATTCGTCAAATCTTTAATAAACAGGATTACAAAGAACTATTTAATATTCTTAAGTAATATTGATTGAATTTGTTTTTTAAGGATATCATCTATCTTAAAAAGGACACATGGAATAATATTTATGTATACAGAATCACACACGCTACAGTTTTAATTTCGTATCACCTAAAATTTTCATTATATATTTTTAATTTGTTACTCGAAAATTTATATATATATATATATATATATATATGTATGTACTAGTTTCTAGAATATTTTTATGTTAATTGAGTGACTACCCACCACAATATCAAAATTAGTAAATGTTTTTACCTCATTCAGCATTGTCGATTACGACAACAATTTGTAACTGCTTCGGAAAGTACCACAAATGGTAGAGGGAAACACTAACATTATTTTTAATGACAAATTTAACAAACTTAATTACCTTATATATTGAGCATAAAAAAAATCAAGTGAATAGTAAAGCCACGATGAATAAATGCACACCTTGTTTCTATAGACATTTAGTTACTCAGTTAATTTCACAGTGAAATGATAAATTTGTAATTGAAAAATAAATATAAATAATAGTGAAAGCGTTTTTTTTTTTCAGATTTCATTAATATTTCAATATATTTTAAAATGATGATAGTAGATAATAAACCCATCAACATGTAAAAACATATTAAGTTTATATCAGTTTTGGTTGGAAAACAATTAGGTGATGGAAGAATCTTTTACTAATTTGATTCTTAGAATAAGATTCAATTTTATGCTATTCGAACTGCATACAAATATTTCTTATTGAAAAAGATTATATCTAAAGAGAGATTTGTTTCACCTATAGTAAATTATGCAACTTTAGTGCAATAGTTTATCATTCTGTAGAAAAAAGTTTTGGCTTTCGTTAGAAAACACGGAAATTATTCTTAAGATTTATATGTTTGATTATCTTTATAGCTAGGTAAGTTTTATTTGCTAATTTTTATTTCAGTTAAAGATAAATAAAAAGAATAGCTAATTCATAGTTTAATTTAAAAATAAATAATAAAAAAAGAATAGCTTAAGTGTTATTATAATAAGAAAAGTAGATTTGGTATTATAATAATGAGAGTGCAACACGGCTTCTTACTTCTATAGATTAGAAAATGAATAAATTTAATTAAGCAAGCCCAATCCATTTTCTTGAGATCATATTTATAATAAATTATGACTAATTACGTACTAAATTTGTGAAAAGAAATATCTCTCATTATATAAGCACCTAAAGCATCAAATTCTATATTTATACCACCTTCTCACAGGATATCATTTAAAAATTCAATGATATTTTCGACTAGCTCACACCAATAACTTGATAAGTGATATTCCATGATTACTTCTCACAATAATTACTGCCTCCGAAAATCCAAGCTGGCGACGTAGCCTCCCTCATCATCAAAAGAGATATTAGGAAGTAATTAAATTACCGATACAGAGCAACGGTAACCTGCAACCGTAACTGTCACTGAATGTGTGCAGTGCATCTTTAACGAGGGGCAACATAATCGTTCAGAAGGGGAGAGAGTAACGAAATATTCTAGAATGAAGAAAACATACGTTAAGACAGAGAAGTTAAGGAAGACGTCATCGGTGAGGATGGAACATCATCTTTAAGGAGATGGATGGAGTTTTAAAACCCTGACTCTGAAATGCCGGTGCAATGGAAATTTCCTCACTCAGAAATTATAATAATCGTTACCATCGTGGGGATATCTAGAGAAGATATTGAAATTTTCTAACCTGTATTAGAGGGAGAAAAGAATGATATTTCAAGATACTGATAAACTTCAATTTGAGGCAGTTATATGATTTAGAAAATTATATTCACTATTTTATATTTGTTGATAAATTTCCAATAAAAAATTAATAAAAATTCAATACAAAACCAATAATTTAGTAAAACGGTTTTTGAGTAGTAATAAATCATTTACTGAAAACGCCTCATTAAGTGAAATTCTTTTCAGAAGAAAATAAGGGTAGTAATAAGTTATGAGAACTATAATTTTTATTATTCTGCGTTTATATTTTCTTATTTGAGTAAAATAGTGTGATATCTGTACAATTTACTTAAATTGATTTAAAAAGGGTCATTTATTATTTTATTTACTAGACATACATTTATATTATTTTGCACTAGATAATGTTTTCGACTATAAATTATTCATTTTACACCTAGAGATTTAAAATTTTACGCTTTTTTTTCTGTACGGAAAAATGACGTTAAATAGGAAAAATAATTATATACGGAATACTTTTATAAACTGATAGATCCTAAAATAATCAAGAGTTATAATTTTGTCAGCAAAGAAGTTTTATATCTCTCTCCAAGTCAGTACGAATTTATTAATTTTTAGATCATGAAAAGTAGAATTTCTATTATTTATTTTCAATAAAAAATAAAAGCAAATAATATTAAAAAAATATGAATTAATTGAAAATAAAATTAAAGTTAATTCCTTAAACTTTAACAAATATCCATTTTATAATCAAATGTAATGGAATTCTATAATAAATTAAATTATACCTAACTATTAAGCTTTTCTCTCTCTGTTTCTTTTTACGTTCACAATCTTGAACATTTTGAAACTTAAAATTACGGATGAAGAAATGGGAAATGCTTTTATTTATGTAATAGATGTAAAATACTAATAACTGAGATAATTTATTGTTTTAAGAATTTGTACATCATCAAAGGATAGAATGATTTATTCATGAAATGAAATAAAACTTAAATTTTTAATTTCTTTTCACTGAAAAAGTTGCATTTTTAATTCACCAATTAGAAAAAAAAAAGAAAAAAAAACTTTTGTATTGTGACATATTTACAAATAAAATCACAAGATTGATGCAGAATAAAATTCTGAGAATTTATGAAATTCTTTTCTTTCAAACAATTTTAGATTTAACTTGCAACAGTTTGAAAAGTAAAAAAGTGATGTATTGCTCATGATCAAATGGTACCACATTAGCATAAGAGCAAATTATAAATTTAACCCTAAAAGAAATAAGGCAGAATTTACATCATTCATTTTAAATTACTATTTGATATCCCGATCATTTTGCAATCACCAGATTCAAATTACATAGTATCCCTAGGAAATAGCACCATATCAACACCTGCTGAAGAAATACTGACACACATGTGATTCGAATTTGGCGATATTTCACGTCCATAACGTTTTCAGAGGCGCCCATCGGAGACGACATTGTCAATAGGGAGCGGTTTTGTAAATGGGCCTTTACTGGAGGATGCCTTGGGCATATCAAGTAGCGCAATGGAATATTTTATTCCGCGGCCGATACGTGAGCATTTCGTAGCCACAGGGGGTGTGCGGGGGGCGAATCGGGGTTTTATGAGTGCCCAATGTAAACATTGTTTATTTTTTCTTTACTTCATTGCGTCATCCATAGGCCGTAAAGTGTCTGCCACGTTAAAGAATGGGCGGTGTTTGCTGAGGCGGAAGATTTGTGGGTAGATCTCGACATTTTGGGCGACCACATACAGTGGTTTGGAGTACGACCACTATTTTTATTTCTTTTTATATATTTATTTATGCAATATTATATGTTTATTTCGACTCTATTTTAGTTTTATTACTGTACTAGTACGTCAGACACCATTCGTGGCTCAAAATGGAGAACATTTTCTCCTTTAGGAAATTAAAACAAAATTTAACTAATGCTATTATTCATGAGGAAACTTCCTAAGAAGTGTAACACTTTCACATTTTTTGTGAAATATGCGTAAACATTTAAAGACTGAAGCAATATCAAAGCGAATGCTTTTCCAAATAATTTGTCAAATTCTACCATTTACTAAATCATGCATAAACGTGACGTTGGCCACTCAAATTATATCAAAAAGTTTATGTACTATTTTTTGATTGCATACTTTATTATATGCATACTCTACCACTGAAAAATATTAGTAGGCAAATATATTCTTTAAAATTTATTTTTGCGTTACTCAAATCTATTTTACTGAAATCGTGTCATTTACGGGCAGTAGGTTGCTAATGATCTATGTTATCTATGTTTTATTCATAAGCAAAATTATAACAATTTAATATTTTAATAAAAAATAACATGGACGTGAAAAAGAATCGGCCGTTATTTTTGATTTGAGATTTTTATGTTGAGAAAGATTCTATCCTTATATATATAATAGAAAATGATTAGAAATATTTTTTTTTCTGTGTACTTCAGTAAACTGAACTTGCAAAGCATGCAAAAAGAAATAGTTTTTGCTAAATATAGAGCGTTAAGTCTTTTTTTTTTAAAAAATAGTAATGTTATAATTCTACTTCATAATAACTTTTTAGAAACTTAGTTTTATAATTCTTTTTTATATATTTACTATTTTATAATATCTTTGGATGTTTCTTTTCTAATTCTAACATTTTAATTTTCATAAGATTTACTAAAATCATTTTTGAAGAATTAAGATGAGAAAGAAAGATGACAGAGAGATAAAAATGATTTTAATTAAAAACTTTTGCTCTTGAAACACTTAATCAGAATTATATATCTGCGTACTAAACTCTACACAAAATACCTTTCATGATTATATATGAATATTAGTATTTATTTTCTGTTTATATACTTTTTACAGCACAGTATAAGAGTATAAAATTTAAATTATACAAAAAATGATATAATGAGAAAAAGTAATCTTTAAGGAAGTGAAAATTGTCAATTTCCCAATCCAGTAACAAATGTTTTCTTTTATTATATTTTTTGTGTAATGAAAAAAGTGATTTCCTAAAACTTTTATATTTTTACTTTATCGAATACACTATTCCAAGAAATTTAGAAAATGCTGTTTTATTTCATCACATATTGAGAATTTTTTGATGAGGGTTTGCTTGTTTTGAAAGTGATTATTTCCGATATACAGGTAGATAATTTTAATCATGAAATTAATTTGGATCATTTTTAAAACTATTAAGAAATATTATGCTTTTTTTTAACTGTCCCTTCTATTTTACTGAATATATTGCATTCGAGATAAATATATTTCATTCCTTTTCTAATTCTAGCATTGTATTTTTCAGATTTATTTGCCAGTAAAATCATTTTTGAAGAAAAAGAATTAAGTAGAAAGATGACAGAAAAGTAATGATTAACGAAAAAAATTTTTTATAATAATCTTAAGATGTAATTAATATATATTTAGTAAAACTTACTGCTAAGCATTTTCATTAAAAATATTAACAGTTGTGCAGTAAACTTATGAACTAGAATATATTTCTAATTTTGATGCCATTTTTACAAAACAAACTAATGTAAAACAGTCTCTGATGAATATTAGTAACATTAAATTATATTGCTTAAATTATTCATAAATGTAAAGTAAATAATATGGATTCATGTCTTAGTTCTGTGGAATTATTTATTATTTTAAAATACTGATTTGGAAGAATAAATTGTTTTGAATTTTTGTATATGGTAAGATTATATGGCAGTGTGAATTCAACTTAATTTAGATTCTAAAGTTGGAACATTTCTTAAAATCAGATTGAAGGTTCCAGAGAGATATTTGAAAATTTCTATTTTTATTTGCTGGTATAAAACGATTTGCTTATGCAATTTTGGAATCCTAATTTCCTCAGAATTGGACCATACAGATTTTATATCTTGAAACAGCAATTTTCTCCAATTCATAAATTCATACGAAGAAGTCTGGGCAGGGATGAAAATCTATTCCCAATCGTAATCATCGGAATAAACTTGCAGCATCAGTGTACACGGGAAATCGGAGGGTTGTCCTCCATGCAGATAGGATCCCTCTTTTCGACTACAAAGATATATATATATACACACTCAGAGCGGGAGAGGGTGGGAGGCGAAATTCTCCGGCGATCAGGATAAAATAGAACCCCTCTGGGGGTACTTCTCCTGTGCGGTCGAGCCTAACCTCCCAAGCGTATTCCAGGTGGGGGCGGAAGAGAAGATTAATGCATTGTGTTGAGAAGGGGATTAATCTGCATGAGCATATAACTATCCGATTGGAAACACTTGTGTGTCTTTGGGGGTGACGTCTGGGTGACAACGACAGCAGCGTTTTGTCCCTGTTCTCCACCCTCCGGTGCTCCATGAATATGCAAAGAGGGTAAGGTTTTATTCGAAAGAGGGAATCCATGTGGGGGGTTGGAAACGGTAAAAATTGGGAAAAGGAATGCCTCCTGGCGTGGTTGCGATATGACGGCCTGCGGTGTGAATATGTCAGATTACGATCCCTGATATGCGAATTCATGGTCATGCGGCAGGTGATGTCATACTTCGGACGAGATATTTTGGAATTTACTCCTTCTCAAGGCATGTTCTTCCAGAAGCAGAACTTGTACTGTCAATTTAGAAATCCTGTAAAGGTGCTTTTGATGCTCAAGAAAATTACTCTCAGCTGATTAAATAAACTTTATTTTGAACATATGATTTTAACTTCGTAATGCAAAGGAATATCAGAATAATATTTTTTATTATTTTTTATAACATATTTATATTTAGAATTTTTCTAAGTTTATTAGTTGGTTAGTTATATATATAATTAATTCAATATGAAATCTTTCAGTTTGAAGCACACATTATTAATGAATTGCTTTTATAAATTATAAATATTTTCTGAGCTAATCAATTTAATTTCAGAGAAGTCCAAATCACAAACCAAAACATTCTGAGCCCACTTTAGTAACTTATTTCCATTGGCCGATTGTTTTAATCTGCTAAACTTCGCCAGAACAAGTTACTGCTCACAAGCATATCAAAAAAATTAGCTCATAAAAGACTACTTACTACAGACGAAAAAGTAAAGTCCTGTTTCATAAGCTGATACTCTATTGAAAATTTTAAGTCCAATATACAAATTTTTATTTTTACAAAAATTGTGTGATGAAT
Source organism: Latrodectus geometricus (assembly GCA_026290005.1). Classification (NCBI taxonomy): domain Eukaryota; kingdom Metazoa; phylum Arthropoda; class Arachnida; order Araneae; family Theridiidae; genus Latrodectus; species Latrodectus geometricus. The sequence continues at coordinate 168,556 of JAPDSC010126467.1, forward strand.
AATATTTTGGTTTTTATTAAATTATTTTATAACTATTTTTTGTTACATTAAAAATAGGAAGTGATTCTAAAGCTAATATACAGTTAACTTAAAAACAGTTTAGAATTGTAAACATAATTTCATGTGCCAAGAAGCATTATATTAGAAGTCATTTTACTTAAATGAATCTTAATACGAAAGAGAGAATACACAAAATAAAAACATAGGTACACAAAATAAATTCTTAGAGATGGGTGATTAAGAGGCATAAGATATATTTAATTAATAAATGAGTCATATTATGGTATTTTTTTTCATAAACTCACATTACTTTCGTTCCATTTAAATTTATTTAAATTATATTTAATATTTTTTGTGCGGAGTGCAATAGAAATTAAATACTGAGATTAGTATAAATAGGTACGTTTAAGTAATAGAACTAACTATGAAATTTTTAGGTTATTTATTTTATTTTATTAAAAATATTGCTTGTTTTAACATTGAAAAATGTAAAGCATAATTTATAGCAAAATGCTTTGTTTTATTTGGGTCTATTTTTATAATTATGAAAGATATTCGTTAGTAAAACATTTCGGTGACCATTTGCTAATCGTTACCAGAAACTTTATTACATCTAAATGGTCACTTCTGTATAATAGTATAAAAAATTAAACCCCCAGGAAAAATAAAAAAATCCTATGTTCGATGAAAACGATCCATTTCACATTTCAAACGTCATGAAATGATTCCAGTCGGCCTCAAAATCGTTTTAAAAACTATTAAATCTGCTGGTGAGCCTCAAGAGGGAATCGTTTTTAAACAGCTCTGAACCGTAACTGATTAATAACAGTTCTTCTAATCGAAAACGACAATCTATGCCGGCATACTTCACGATTAACTTTCAATTAAAAAACGATTTGTCGGTTAATCGTTTAATCGATAGGCACAGCTTCCGAGGCTCCCTTAATCGATTTATCGTTTGCCTTTTCTGTAATCAGTTAATTGCTTCCAGTTTGCCGGGGAAAGCTTGCTTTCATCGCGCGCTCCTTGAAAGGTAAACTTTTAAAATCGGGATCATTACAAAGTCCTTAATTTCTTAAAATTTTCGCTGGATCAAGTGATTTGAAAAGACAAAGGCTGTCTTTGCTTTGTTCAAATGAATGAGTTAATAATTAGACTCACTTGGCCGTTTTCTTCCGGAAAAAGGCACAAGAGTTCTCCTTTTCAGCAGATTTTCAAATCTAATTGCAAAGCAATTTGTTTCATACTTAGTATAAATGAGTTAACGCTAATAAAGTGAAGGTGTTTTGAGTTGTGACAGAGGAAAACTTATTTTGTTTACAACAATCTTAATTAATTTCAAATATAGTGATTAATGTTATAGTAAATGCCAGGAATGTGGCTCTAATGATTTTACAATTTTTTAATCGATAAGATTTGCATAAATTTATTTTTAGGGATTATAATCGTAAACTAGCTAATAATTCAAAACAATAGATGAAAAAAATATAAAAGTAAATTATGAATTTTATATTATAACTTATTAACTTGTCGAAGTAAAAAAGTTAATATTATTCCTGAATGATAATATTTTTTAGAATATATAATCACTTTTTAAGGCACTTAACTTTTGATATACAATCCTTTTGATTAATTGTGTTTTAAAACAATATTTTTAAAGACAGAATATTTTCAAAATATTTTTTAAACAAAATAAAATTATAAAGCGCATTTAAAAACGTCTAGGTTTGCCATCTGTCAAACGTGCAGGATATTCTATGGGGATTTCCATTGAAACAGTAGATTGAAAAACATTTAATAGAGATTTTTTTCATGAAACTTGCGATCATACTTGTAGCACCCCAGAGTTTTGCATCGGGGGGTAAGGGGGATACATCTCCGAGGGAAGTGGTATTCACAAAATGCGATTTATGAGGAAAGGGCGAATTGGGGGAGAAAGCGTTTATACCCTCAGTAGGGGGCCACTTCCACAGTGTTTTTGGATTTTGTTCCTTTTTATTGGCTTTTCTTTTAAATTTCACTCCTTTTTTTTCCTTCTCCAAACAATGCTCTGCACTTAACTTGCAATGGAAGTATAAATTTGTGGTATATTAGTATCTTTTAACATTATGTCTTTATAGTTTGGTCAACTACATTTCATCCTTGGAAGTTGGTCTTGGTGAAAATTATTTGCATATTCATCTAATTCCATTTTTATTCTTTTTTCTGTATCGGATGGGGGGGGGGGAATTATTGCTTAGATTGAAATCGGAAAGAGAAAACAATAAAGCAATCTGATAGATTAATTGCACAAGGAAGAACAAATTCATACTAATTGCACAGGGAAGAACATATTTATTCATATGGGGGAAAAAACCCTTTATTTTTTGATAGATGATTGTAGTGATCTATATGTCTTAAAGTATCTATCAAACAAGTTCACATTTATGCTCATTTGAAAGTTGACATCATGCACTAAGTTAATTCGTTTGCTACTTTTGTTTGGTCCATTCAGTTATGGGTTACAAGGTTTTAAAAATGGAAGTCAAACCTAACTAAAATTCAGTACGTTAAGTTTTTCTTTGATAAAGCCGAAAATACAAGCCAGGCCGCAAAAATTTTGTGAGGTGTTTTTGATTCTACAATACTGTAACAGACAGTTACGTGAAATTTAGGTTCTTTAGGTTCAGGTATTTTTAATGTTGATGATATACCTTGCACAGATGCAACGTCGTCAAAAATATCGGTGAAATATCAGAAATTAATATAGAAATATTGAAGTTGTTTGCATATTAGCAGTCGTAGGATCACCCAAGGCATAAAGATCGACATTAAAACTGCTTTAAACCTTTTTCACAAAGCGAATCAGAAATAAGTTATATAAAGTTCACGTAAAAATAATGAGTTTCTTTTCCCTATTTTGTATATATATATATATATATATATATATATATATATATATATATATATAATATATATATATATATATATATATACTACTGCAGAATCATTTAAAATTACTAATTGCTTAATATAATCGATTCAATCCTATACCAAAGAAATAAAACTGAAATCCATTCTTAAGTTTATATCAGATAAAAGAATTAAAAACTTTTAGAAAATCAGAAATTTTAGGTCAAAATGATAATTTCAGAGAGGCCACAGCAGTTTCCCTCATTTCATTGTTTTAATTTCTTGCTGTCGATCTTATAAAATAAAAGGCAGTATGATTGATAAAAGTAAAAAAAAATGTATATAAATATATTGAATATTCACAGATAGATATGACCAATGACCAAAAGATTGAAGCTTCCAAAATTTAATGAAACATAATCACAAAAGTAGCCACGGATTATTAAGAAAAATTACTATAAAAAAAAAAAAAAAAAAAACGAAATATGAAAGAATTTTATACGCTGAAAAGTATATTAGAAATAATTGATAAAGAATAGAATAGAGTTTTAAAAAGTTTAAGAAACTATAATTTATAAATCTATCTTAAATTTTCCTTTCCATATACAATATTCAATAAAAAATTCTTTTTTATCAATTTTCTGGACACCGTAGTACATAGTCTAACAGCAGAAAAGGTTTCTTGATACTAGAAATGACTTTTTCAAAGATAATGGACCGTATTCACTCGCTTTAGAAAAAAGAATCACTAAAACTTATTCCTGTTGATTTGGATGGAGAAAGCTGAAATGCAACATCCATCCCCTGTTGTTTTACAGAGATTAAAAGTTATGAAAATTTTACAAAAACTAAGCCTAACTATAGTAATATTTCATATCAAGTTTATTTCAGTTTAAGACTTAAAACTGAATTTTAATTACTCTTAGAAAATGCATTAGGATACGTTTCTTCAATAATGAATCTTATTATAAGAGTTAAAGGGGGAAAATTGTGAAAAAATTGCGTTCATTTATATTGGCGTAACATAGGCACAAAAATTCTCAATATTGATTTATTTTATTATGAAAATTGTAATAAAAATAATATTGATCATATCGTAATATTAGAAATACTTTTCATGCCTTGGTATATACGAAACACAGTTCTTCTTAAGTCAAACAATAGGGACTGAAAGCTGTGTTTTTATAGGAACAAAAAAATGCGAGTTTTGTTTTCCATTTTAAAACTAAAGAAAAATAATAGCCACGTGCCTATAATAAGTTCCATCTTCCCCCAAGTGAACAAAACACCAAAAAAAAGAAATGTTTAGCATAACCGCTGGGTTCGTGTAGGGAAATTATCCTATATTCCTTTCAAACAGTGGTGGGACTTCTCTTTGCCTGAAATGGTAACCCACACTTAGTTCTGGATGCTTAAGACGAATCGGTGGACCACCACAAGACAAGACAAAAACATTCTCTGTAAAAGTGTTGCCACTTGTTTTGGCGAAGAGAAATTAATGGTGAAGTACCCCATAGACGACTACTCGGGCTTGCTCCACTGAAGACGATAACAAGTAAAGACAAAACAGCTAATGATTTTTTTCCAGCTTACTTTCCGTCTGCAGAGAAGTCAATTGCTTGTGTTTATCGGGATCACAGAGCGTGAAGCTTCTACGACCATAATTAACGATCTCAACGATCGCTTTGTCATCGGTCGCGTAGTCACGTGAGTGACAAGATTCGAATTGAGTGACGATTCATTTTCGGGTGTGGTTTCGGTTGGCGATCCACTTCCATTTTCTTGATTTTTGGTGGAGGTTGAATCATGCGCTTATTTTTTTCGATCAGAGCAGATAGCTAGTGATTTCATTCTTAATCAATACACTTGTTTGCTTGGTCATTGAAAGCTAGCAGCGTGAAAAATTGTTCTTTAAATTTCTTCAGTGTTTACGGTTCATAACATTTACGTTTTCTTTTTTCATTAAACAGAAAAAGGAAAATCCATTTTGAGAATATTTGAATGTTTACTTTTTTTTACCATTAAAAGTTTAAATAAGTTTCCAAGACTATATTTCTGTTGTTAACTGAAAAAAGAATCATACTTCGAAGAGGAGAATGTATAATATGTGAATGATTTTTTTTTTTTTATGTTTAGCTTTTTGAAACAGCATATAAAAATAAAATGTACGAATAAAAAATGTTATCGATAACATTTAAGAAACATTTTACTTTAAACAACACAAAATTTACGTTTAACATCTTACAAATTGTTAAAAACAAATTCAAATTTGTTTACACGAAATTTCCTGTAAAGTAGTTAGTCAAGCTCATTCTTATTTCATTAAAACCAAAACAATATTGTAATTAAAAAATATAGAAAATACTTATACATAAAATAATATTGTATTAGCTTTAAACATATATATATATTTCCGGTGACATTTAAAGTTATACTATGAAATTCTCTGATCTTATAATATCTTATACAATATATACTCCTTATTATATGAAAAATTGCTTAAATGCTTGTGAATTAAAATTATGTACTATACTGGGAATATATTCTCGTATTCAAATTTTCTAATTGATTACTATAAGATTAAAAATATCCGATATATATCCTCAATAAGTTTTGTGTATGCATTAATTATAAAAATTAGACTCTTTTGAGGCTATGAATGTTAACATGACATTATCAATAATGACGCTGCATAAAATATCAGCAACAGAGTTACAATTATCAACACAATATGGCTTTCTTATCGATAACACTTTTATCGGAATTAGTTTTTTAAATTCATCACAAATTGATTATTTCTTAGAGATTAAAATCTCTTTATTAATGAAAGATCGAAGTATATTGTTGTGTTTTAATGAAGGAAATATAACTAAAGTATGGTTTAATTCAAAGAATATTCACTTTAATGTTGTTCTTATTTTCTTATTAATGTGTTTTTCGTGTAATGAAGTATAATTATTTTATTTATTAAATGGTGCATAATTAGTGATATTATTTGCTAAACTTGTCTATTTATCTTTTTATCATTTGCATCAACAGTTTTTATTTATTCAATCAGCATAGAAGATAACCAAACCGTTAACAAAGTTAATTTTTGTTTTTTTTCCCTCTGTAAAAAAACAATTAGAAATATGGGTGTTTAAGGAAAAGAATATGAATTTGAACACTAACATGGCTTACCTGAGAAGTACGAGTATCCGGAATTAGGACCGGACACCATATCAGGACTATCGTCGAGGCCATCCGGTGACATGCCCGGCCTCAGAGGTCGCATAGCTCTTCTCGGGCTCCTGAAGAAGTGCCTTCTGGCACCCATGGAACTGAGCTGTTTCATTCGCCTTTCTTTTGATCTCCTGTTTTGAAACCATACCTATTTAAAACGAAATAGAAGATCAGTTTGGAAAACACTAGTTCCCTTTATTACAGAATAATTTATTAGCATAAATTATGCAACATTGCTTGAAAATAAAGTAATAAATCTAAAATGTATAATTTTTAATGTCTGGTTTTCTCTTTGAGTTTTCATGTAAAAATTTCATGAATTAAATTAAATCTTTTCAATCTCTACAGTGATCAACCCTATGTACTCTTAATTAATTTAAATTTGTCTTAGAACCAACATATAGTTATCTAAAAGAACAACACATTCCTTATATACTTTAAATAAAAAATGTATAAGGAATTTTCATAGTAAATTTAACAAGTTACTTTAAAATTTTTGTCACAAGAACTTTTCTTTTTTCAATATAATTTTTATAAATGATTTAAGAAAGGATTATAATACTGTAATTTAGTTAAATTTTTAGAGTAAATTCAGTTCCACAAAGAAACTGTACTCAGTTAAATAATTTTTTCAGTACAGATACATTATTTTCGACCTATTTAAAGAATTCATTTTGATATGAAACACTATCAAAAGAAATAATCTCATCTAGTACTTCCTTCTGTCAGAAAGCTATGTAACAATTTCTAAGAGCTGATATTGAAACTATAGACGATAATCAAATGTCTGCTAAACAACTACAATGTTATAAATTTAAATCCATTTTATAAACAATGAATCAATCACATGTTTTATGATCATCGCTGACACGCCTTTTCGTTTGTTGTACATCTGGATTTTTTCTAGTTGTCAATAGTAAGCATTTTAAAGAAATTTGGTTTTAAAACTTTTCGTCAGATGCAAGCCTATTTCGATTCAAAATATTTCCCCCATTTAACTCCCTTATCACTCGGAGACAGCTTTTCACGCTAAGATTCCACTTAAGCTGAAGGTCTGAAAAGATTTCTCTCCGAATCACAGTCACAAAAAATAATACTTTTCAAAAAGATGAAAATAACAAACAACACGGAAAATATTAGCAGAACACAGCACTCAGAAAGTTGAGAAATCTATGGGAAGACGTTGTTACCCTACAACGACAACAACAACAAAAAAAGCATCCTTCCAAAACGTAACCCCCTTTTCCAGGAAAACTTGTCAGTGGCTTTAGTAATCTTCCCTTTTCTCTTTCCCAAAGTTTTAAGGATTTTAGGGTTTTGCAGAGGGAAGAAAAGAGGGGGAAAGAGAGAACTTAAGAACAAAAGTGGTTAGAAACAATGCCTTCCGCACTAAGGCCAAAAGGAAGAAAGAGTTAAGGAGGGAACGACAGACAGAATGAGGGAGAAAGACAGAAAGTATCAGCGGTGAAAAGTGATGCCAAGGAAAAGGATTGAGAAACTTTTACAAGAGTAAAAGAGATTGTTTTCCCGTGGAGGCTCAAGAGCAGTAGGGATGTTCAGGGAGGAGGAAGAAGGGTGGTCAACACTACTGAGAAAGAATGGTTGAAACAGGCACGGGGGTTGTGCGTGTGTGCAAGAGAGAAAAGCTGGGGAGTTTTTATGCGCGAATTTTGCGCGTAGCCTAGCTGATAAAAGGACTAAGAGCAGGGCTTTCTGTGGATTAATACCGCAAGCCCAAGTCCGCACGATGCCTGCGCAGCCCCGATAAGGTTTCAGTACACAAAGATACATTTATATTCTTTTCTGTCCGTCCGTCTTCTCCATCCCCTCTGACGGGGAAAGAGAAAGAGAAGCACACTCGGGGGGGGGGGGGCAGATACATTTCTGTCCTCTTCCAAACTTTTTATTGAAATTTTGCCGTCTTCAATGCCGTTTGGTTTTCGAATGGTAAACCACATCTTCCAAACGTATTCTTCATTGGTTCTTGGAATCAGTTTACGCAAAAAAACTAAAAGAAAAAGTTTTTTTCTCCACTTTTTCTTCAGTGTAGATTTAAATGTTTACGTAAGCCATTAAAGAGCTTAGAGTGTAAATCGGAGGATTTATTTATCTTAGGAGGGTGAGAAGGCAGCTTTTAATATTACGCGTAATCCTGGATTGTCCTTTTTTTTTTCTTTGAAAACTAAGAATTGATAAAGTATTTTTTCATTCTTTTATTTTTTTCTGTTCCTTTTTTTAAACATTTAAATTTAAATGAAATCTGAAAATTTAATTACCATTTTTATTTGGTTTAGTGCTATATTTATTTAATAGCTTATTCTTTTTTCCCCACAATGGAAGAAGCTCTTTTTGTTCCAAATTATAGAAGTAAAAAATTAAATATTTATTAAAGCAGGACAAATTCTATCTTTTGTTATTTGGTTACTTAATGATAAAAAAAATGAAAATTAAAATGACAATGACTTTTTCTCTCATAAAGGGATACATTATTTTTCGCAAAAAAAAAAAAATATTTTAAATATATAAAGATAAATATTTTTCGTACGGTGAAAATTTAAAAAAAAATTTGTCAGAATTTTTAAATATTTGTTTTGTAAGCAAAAGTCTTCTACTTGGAAATATTAAATTACGTTTGCTATAGCTAAAAAATAAATAACTATATTATACAATGTGTGTGAAAAGTACATATTTGTCTATTCGTCAAAAAATCTCCTCTGCCACTCTGAAAAAAGTACTTTTATATTTAATACCGAATTGATTTACTGGGCTATGATAACTACGATCGTTTTAAAAATATAATGAAAAACTTGCTTTCAAAAGCCATGTATTTTTTGCTCGTTTCTATTTTAACTCTTACGCGGTAATATTATAGAACTAATTTATTCATCAAATGTCTTTTAGTGAAAATCTTGATTTAAATCAGCGACCAATAGATCAAAACAATAATTGCAAAATATTTCGAATCTAAATTACTTAAAATTTAGTATAAATTGATCCTATTATGTATATATATATATATATATATATATATATATATATATATATATATA
>JAPDSC010126467.1:177729-229066 GCA_026290005.1 Latrodectus geometricus
TATATATATATATATATATATATATATATATATATATATATATATACATCCTAGGCAATGAGAAATTCTAAAATTTTGAGAGCTGACAAGTCAATAAACAACTCATTCTAATTCATATCATTATCATTTTACTATTTTTAAGAAGAGTTTATTTAAAAAAATATCAGTAAATGATCAGCAATATTATTCTATTCTTCAAATTACATTCATAGGAAATATTTTGAATTCTAATCATCTTTGGCTAATTCAATTGTACATTTTTTTTTAGTGGAAGAATGTATAATTGAATCAAAATAAATAATATATAGTTATTAATCCTTTTTGTGCTTATGTCAAGAGTATTCAATGAAAAAGTAGTAATTAAAAAGTGAAATTTCCTTTTCAATACAATTTGTTAAGATTTAAAAAAAAAAAAGAAAAAAAAATGAAAGAAAAAAACGCTATCATTTGCTTCAGATTAAATGAGTGCCAAATAATTTAAATAAAAATTGCTTATCTGCAACATCAATAATATACTTTGCGTTTAAAATTTCAATCTATTTGTTTTACAATCGTCTTATTTTCTAAGTATTTGTCGGAAGAAACTTACAAAACTAATTATTATTTGTTAATATTATAATATTTCTGTAAATATCAAAAATAAGTTACTGCATTGAATTACATATGTTAATTAAACGAATGAATAATACTAAAATTTTGAAAATGAAATCAGTTGAAAACCAATTTTAATTATTATCAAAGAAGCAATTAAACTATTAAAAATAAGAAAAGGAAAATTTTAAGTAATTACAGAGGAAATTATAATTACTAAAGTGTAAAGAGAAAAGACCATCCTTAGATTTGATCTAATTTATTAAAGATAACTTCAAACAGGAAAACATTTTTATTAGCTCGTACGTGGATGGTATGTGCATCTAGGTCATTAACATGATATCATTTAAAACTTGGAAACTACCTATATTTACTACATAATAGTAAAATTCCATATCATAAATGTTTATTATTTTTGTACATCACTAAATAAATGGCTAAACAAACATTAGAAACCAGCCTTAAAGAGTCGTGTTTTGCAGAAAAAATGTGTCCTAAATTTTAAATTAAAATAATGGTCTCGAAAATCATGATAGTTATGATTTTTCAATATATTTCTTGATTAGTTAGTTGTTACTTGAATGTCGCATGAATGAAACTTCAAAATGTTGTTTTCTGTGTTATGAGATGAGATTTCATTAATAACTCAACTAAAACGAATGCAATGAGATATTGAACATTTGTTGTTAAATATTGGGGATTCAGAACTCTTTTTATTTGCCTTGCTCTTGAAATATTGGTCTATTCGGTGGAGTAATGGGAAAGAATTTCGCTGTGGAATGCAAATACAAAACTTTATCAAAAATGAAAGAAATACAATTGTTTTTTAAATTACCAATGTGGAAATGTAGAAAAAAAGATAGAATTTGATGTACATATTTCTCTTCTATGTCAGTAGTTACGCATGGATACCAATTTTAGAAAGGACTAAGACTACAGCTTCAGAGAACATAATTCCGAAATGTTGTGGATCGTGGCATAAGTAATTATTGTGAATTTAAATCATTTTTTATTATGGCTTACATTAATTCAAAAAGCTCTAATTTAAATTTAAAAATAAAATATTTTAGTTGATATTTTAAGTTAGTAAGAAATTAACATCCGGATATAAGCTATATTTCAATCTTCAATTTTTCGCAATTCAAGCCATGGGAAGTAAATATCTGGCACACAAACAGAATAAGGATTTTAATTAATAAGATGGCAATTCCAGATTATTCAAAAATGAGACAATTTTTGGCATATATTTTTTGGCATGATTTTTGGCATGATATGATCCAGTGAAAGCCTCCAAGATTTAGACAGGGCTAGATTTTTTAAATAAAATAATTAAAGCTGTTCTGGGGTTAAAATTTATTTGTAGGGTTATAAAAAACAACATTTAATATTCATTCTACGTAAAAATATCATTGATAAATAATTTACAAACAGCCCGCATTATCTAATTTTCTAAATAATAATTTAGCTTTTTCTCCACCTAAGTTATTTTCTCATGCTGTCACTGGACTTCAAGATTATGCAACCAAACAGAGAAAAGGTTGGTGATTGAGTTGAAATCAACAAAGGAATAGAAAATTGCTTAAAAAGCGCATTGTAAGGAAGAAACTGGGAAAAAGGAGAAGAAGGGAAGTGAAGGGGGTGGTAGGGAGAAAGATCAAGAGCATGGTTGGATGGAGAAAAGAAGCGTAAGAGCATCATGGATAGGGAGAGGCAGAGAAGCGCGAGAAAAGATCATTCAGCCTTCAAATGTGCTTCTGCTCTGGAGATAAGGTCGTTTCTGTGATTGTTGTGTTTACATGGCCTTAAGGCTGTTACACTATTCTGTTTCTTTTATTTATTATTTTTTCTTAAATATTATTATTATATTTTCTCTAGTTCTTGTGTCCCTCCCCACTCTTCCCAAACAATGACAATGGTCTTCCAGACTCTGATAGTGCTTGTAGCGGTGAATAAAAACGATTTCTATTCACCTTCATGAGATGACGCAGGGAAATAAATACATATAAAAAAATGGAATTTATTTGTGAAGTAAATAGTGGCGTGGTTTAAATAGAGTGTAAAGTGAGATCATGATGTTTCAATACTTTTATTGGTATTATATTTTTCTTAAAGAAAAAAAAAGATCGATTTCATGTTTTTTAATGGGGAAAAATAAGGATGGAATAAAATAAAAATGAGACACTGTGAAATGTTGAGAAAGGGATAATGATTATTTGTTATTAAGGGTAATTATTTATGGCTTGAGAAATTTATTCCTTGAGACATGTGAAAGAAATATTTTAATTTATTGTTCATACATATTAGGAACCTAAATTTAGTTTAATGGAGGAGATAAATGATGATAGTTACTTTTTTAAATAAATTAAAGGAAATTTTAATATAAATAATATTTAAACATGTAAAGCATTCTCAATCTGTTTTTTTTATTTTTATTTTTCTCTTTAGCAAAAATTTTAAAGATGAAATACAAATCATTAAAAAATCCCAAAATGAATTAAGTTAGTTTTTATTTGATTTAAAAAGTCAAATAATGTAATTTTATATATGTATATAAATATAGAAAAATCAAAAATTTTCATTACTGAAACATAATTGTAAAAGATGTGATTTAATGTCTAAATTGCAAATTTTGACTTTTCTTTAATTGTAAATTTTTTCGTTATCTGTTATAAATCAGCTATTGAGACCCTTTAACAATCAATATTTTAAAAATATGCGTTAGTAATAGAAACCTTTACTGTAATTTGCCATGTTTCTTTTTTATTAAAAGCATTTTTCATAGCTTTATACATTTGATCATTAACACATATTTATTTACAAGTTACTTGAAAAAGTTAAATGAATAGCTGAATAAAATTTATCTTAGGATTTTTAAAAGTCCTAGTAAGCTGATGTTATTAGATTTATGTTATAGGTAAATAAACATCATTCATGTTTTCTAAATTTTCTAACATACTGCATATTTTGAATACTTAAAACATAAAAAAAAGTTTTATGTGTGTGTGTGTGAGTGTTTTTGGTGTTTTGATGATATGTTAATGTCAGGAATCGCATTGATATTGGATCGTAATAATACTTTTATTTTATGTTGATCTATTTTTGAAATAAAAATCATCATAACAAAAAAAAATCCTAACTGAACAGTTTTTATCTTTTTAATCCGATCTCAATTCCTAAATCTTATGAATTAATTTATTTACTATTTTTGACTGGGAAAAGTAAATTAATCTTATATAATAAAAAGTTTATTTTTAAATATGTTTTAATTAAAAGTGTCATTAAAAACCAATTAATTTCATATATATATATATATATATATATGCTTTACGTAAAATAAATGATTTGTGACATTTTGGGTCAAATTTTTATTACTGTTTGTGTGTTAAAAATTTAAGAAAAATAATTCAATGGAGAAATGTAATTGCGTGACGTTTTCTCGAACACTTCCTTGAAAGAATTACAATCCTACTTTATTCCATCACCACTTTTCGAAAGTAATAAACCAATAATAAGCTTACTTCGCGTGTACATGTCCTTTCCAGACACATGAATCAGAATGAATAACTTACTCGAAGAAGTTCCAAACTCATAAATCAACGCACTCCATATCTTTCTTTTGTGTTTGAAATTTTTCCAGGTTTATGGGACACACAGAAACTACTTTTATGAAGCCCTTTCCCTGATCCCGAAGTGTTCCTGAGGACACAGACCAGCGGCCGTTTCTCCAGCACCCCTTTAACTGACGTTTTAACACTCCCCCACCCCTTCTTGCACCGCCGCTTCATCGGACAGTATCTTTAGATTTTTTCCCTACCATTCTTCCCTCAGTCTCCATTCTTTTCCTCTCCTCTTTCATTCTCTCCTTTTTTTAGACCTCACATTTTTTTTTTGTCTTCGACCTTCTTTCTGTGTGTGCTCCTTTAAATTTTATTCCGATCGATGCGGAGATGCCATTGGTGGGTAGAGAGGTATGCGCAAGCCTGGATGCTCAATGCATCATTCTTTAGAGTGACTTGTGGCTCTTTGGTTGTGGAGCGGGGCGGAGCTTAGCCCTCCTGTCACTAGAGAGATTTCTTTTTAGAGTCACTCTTTTATATAGAATAGCCACCTTTTTTATTTATCTTTTTTTTTTCTTCTTCTGACTCCCACTCCCTCACAAAAGCTTAGGTATTTTTTTTATTCAGTTATCTTCGCAACTTTTTTTTTTTTGAAAAGGGAATTATTAGTTATTTTTTATTCTTTTGTTGTCGATGGTTTTTTTTTTCACCTTCGAAGGGTTAGCCGTACATTTTTTCCTCTCATCTTTTTGTACCTTTTCATAAAAGGAATGTTTCGAGCTCTCCTATCTCACAACCATCTCGATTGACAGATGCTCTTGTTTTTATTGATAGACAGTTGAGCATTAAATTCTGATCACTGGGACTGCTACAATTAATGATCTGCATATGAAGAACTGGGGTCGTTTTTTTCTTAAATTGATTTTTTTGTTTTGCATTGAATATTTTTAAAAAATTTATTTTTTCTTGTCAAAAAATTAGCAAAAAAGGAGAAGATCTTCATTTAAAATGATTTGAAAAGTAATTTTTATTTTAATTTTATAATAATAATAATGATTTAATTAAATAGAAAAATCAGTTTATCGTGTCACGTTTTTTTTCGAAATATTAAAGCTCTTATGTCATCATCATTACTGAAAAATTGTTTAATTTATGTAGTTCTTTAATAATAAAATCAGCAAATTAAAATTGATATTTGACTTTGTAGCGAATAACAATATAAATTTCTCTCTGTTGTTTACCTAAAGATTTAATGTTTTTAATTAGCATAATATAAGTACCAAACTTCAACTCTTCATTCATTTGTTTCTAAAATAAATACCATGAGTAATGTATTTAATAATTTAATGAAACACTCATTTGATTTATAGAATTAGATAAAGTTCAATTATTTTTTGCCTCAATACCATAATTTTTTTAAATTTTCATAAATTATTGAAGTAAAGGTTATTAAAATTTAGTTTAATGGACACTTCTTACTGGAAGGAATATTACTAATGAATAAACAAACCTATTCTGATAAATTAATATGATATATATATTCATTTGTAAGATTTTATATATATAAATATAAATACTTTCTTTATGTTAAGATATAATAACAGTTTTCAAGATGATACAAATTAAATTTGTACTAAGATCATTTCACCTATAGTAAATCATCTTATATTTGAACATTTTAAATATTTTTCGCAATCTTCTTATTTCATATTTAACATCCGATATCATAGATATGTATTGTGTGTAAATAAACTATTTACATAATAATTAAACAGAATAAAACTAATTTACTAAATTAAATTAGTAGGTTTTTGTAGTAACAATGTAAAAAGCTACTACTGCAAAGGTTAGAATTAACAACTTAATATTTATAATTTTTATGAGATATGTATTATAATGACTTTATGAGATGTAATAATAATATAAAAAATACTGACTTTTACTAGCACATTTAAAAAGCTATAAATATTCATGCTGAATTTCTTTTCTTAATAATTGTCTTCGAGGGTATGCATAGTTTTGATTTTAAAGGTATTATTTTGTAGTCAAAACGCCTAAGCTACAGATTAAGCAGTTTTAATTTAAAAATGTATTTTACTCTACAAGTTCGAGTTCAGTTTCATAAGAAAAAATTTTCACCTTTACTCTTAAAAGTTATAATTGGTATAAGCTCTTCTAAGGTGTTAATAGTGAATATAATAATCAATAGCATAAATTAATTCAAGTATTATTTAACGCGAGTATTAAAATATTTTTATACTTATAAGTAAGAACATATATATTTACAGAGCATTCTCTGTCTGAATAACTGTTTTATATAGTTTGTTATTTTCAAAAAAATTTTTTTATTAATTTAATATTAACCAGATGAATATGATTTTGAATACCAGTTAATAGTAAATTAGTCATGAAAAGTTACACATGTCTATTTTTTCGATCTTTTCTGAAGTCACATTAATATATTTTCTCCTCCATAAATATGCAAACAATTTATTAATTAATGGAATCACGAGATGTCTAATAGAAAAGAAACATTCATGTGAAAATAACTTAAAATTTCGAGTAAAATTAAGGTCTTTTTGAAATATTTATCTGTATAAGATGGAAATCATTGTAAACAATCTTTTGAGTTAAATTTTTATTTAACAATCTTCTCTGTAGTAGTCAAAAAGAATATTGATATAAAAGTATAATAAAATTAATCTTGGAGGCATGATTTTTAATCATGCTGTGTTCTTATCATCGTTACATTCTGAACATAAACAATTAATTTTTGATCAAGAAAATGAAGATAGTAATTTTGGACTATTCTAAAGATTCTGATAAGCCATAAATTATCACTGTTCCTTTTATGCTCAGTAATTTATAAACTCAATATCATTAGGCAGTTATACATTAGTTGTTGTTTATTAAAAAAGATACTCCTATTTTATTTAAATTTAACATTTTTTACTAGTAATGTAGAATTTCAAGTAAAAAATTACAAAAAAGTTAAACTTTAATTTATCATCAGATATGTTCTTCAATAATGGGAAATTTTTCACATCATATTAAATTGACTAAGATTTAAAAATCCACAAATAATTCAAACTCATGGTTCTAAAGATTAGTTTTAGTTATACATTTTATTCTAAATTATGCATGAAACTGATAAAAGTTTTTTTTAAATACTCCATACCATTAATGATCGAATAAAATTATTAGTTGCAGTAGATGAAATAATTATACTTTGGTGTTAGCTCAAATTATCAATTGAAAGAAATAGACGGCTACATTACTTTAAGACTCAAAAATTATAACATTTTAAAACGGAAGTTTTAGAACATATTGGTACTTTTTTGATTTTTTTTAAAAAAACTTCTAGAAATCAATGTCTTTATGTATACAAATTTAGTTTCTGATGCCGAAAAATTAATTTTAAACGAACTAAAAAACTTCCCCCCGTTTTTTAACTACAATGCGGTAGCAAAAAATTTCTTTTAGTTCTATTAATTTTCACTGTCACATTTTTCTGAAATCAATGATTACTTTTGTGTAAGTTTATCAATTCTTAAGTTTTAGCAGGATATTTACTGTGTATAATAATTTCTTAGAACTGAAACATAATGCCTTGTTACAATTCTTTTTCTGCTTTTTATTATATTCATAAAAAGTAAAAGGTATTTTGCATTGAAAAATTGAAAGGAAATAAATGTCTGTATACATATATTACGAGCAACTAGTCGCAAGAAAATTGAGTTCTATAAAATAAATTGTCATTTCTTTTCGTTTACAGAAAAGTGTAATTCTTTTAGGTACGTAGCAAAGTCAGAAAATAAATTTTTTCTTCTCTCTAAGATGAATGTCTAAAATATCTTTCAGCAAAAATAAAAATGTTATAACATTTTTATCTATCAGATACTTGTCACCTTAATAATTGGAAAAATCCATTCTGTGCTATGGAAATATTCGATTTTGAGCACAAACTGTTCTCCATGCTTGCAGGGTTTGGAAAATGAAGGAAAGAAAATATGAGTGCTAAGAAAAATAATAACAAGAAGCGATCAGTGAAATGAAGTGAAATAATAAAGAAAAATAAAGATTTATGTTCAGTTTTGTTCCATCCCGGAAACCTGGAATATACATTAAAGTCAAAAAATTTCCGAGAGGCTATGCAGAAAAATGATAACAGCAATAAACAAAATGGAAGGAAAAAACAAAAAAAGAAGAATTTTTTGGAGAAATATTCAGCTGCACTTGCAAAATAAAGAAAATAATATTACTAAATAATAATAAATGCAAGAAAGAGGTAGGAAGGAGGAGAAAGAAAGGAAAAACTTTTTCCGGGGAGAAAACACCCCTGCAGGGCTTGAAATAAATGCACAAGTAAAGAAGAAGAAAAAATAATATACAAGGAAAAGTAATAAAATAAAAGTTAGGAAAAGAAGGAGGAGAGTAATTTCAAAGTCCGTTCTGCGATGCCATTAATTGTTTAGGCTTCTCCTTCCTAGGGGAGGGATGCGAGGGGGATTCCTCCTCATCCTCTTACGGGTTTCCATGGTGATTGCTTCTGATAATCATCAGCGAACTTCTAGACAGGCTCATCAACAAGACCTACGGGGCATTATCAGTTAACACTCCCTACCGTGCGTGCTGGTACCTATGCTCTTCTAAAACAAAGATCTGTGCTAATACTTCTTAAGCACTCCCGTGGATATTTTCCTTTAAGAGTTTATCATTGCATATTCAAAAACATTTTCATTAAAAAATATTTAGGAATAAAAAAATTTATTTTTCACCAACGAATATTCATAGAATTAAGTTTTAAATGAATCTACTTAACTTTGTTATACATGAAGGATTATTCTGCTTATAATAGTAAAACTTGTAAAAATTAAATCGATGCAACTCTTTAGAAATTTCACTAAAATTATTAAAAAACATGAAAAAGAAACGTCTTCTTAGCATAAGAATTTTGAAATAAGAAAACGAAAATCATTGATATATATTTATCACTAACTATTTAAAACACTTTTAATGTTCTACTAATGCAATATATAGCACATTAAAATTCATACAATCTATATAGCGGCAATCTGCATAACAGTTTGATTGTATTTCTCTTTTATTAATATAATTACGTTCAAATAACACAAAAAGTTGAGGTGATTTTTTTTATTTTGACAACATTCTCTTCTAAATTAAAATAAATTGTTTTGAAAATTTTATAATCAAAAATTTTTTTATCGTGAAATACTTATATATAGATAAATTATTTGAAGAGAAAAAGCAAAGATGTGTTAGAAGCCATTAAGTAGAGCTTCAAATGACTTAAGTTCTGTGTTACATAAATTGTATTCGAAAACTGATAATTTAAAAGATAAAATTCACTTTAAACTGAGAAAATATTTCTATTGTATACAGGTAACACAAAAATATTACGTTTAAGCGAATTTGGTGGTTGTATGTCTATCAATTGATCCATATATATATATATATATATATATATATATATATATATATATATATATATATACATATACACACAAATATATATATATATATATATTTGTGTGTGTGTATGTGTGTGTAAATAAAAGGAAAATATAAATTCATATCATTGTTTTAAAAGAAATTATAAATTCCAATTTCAATTTTTTTTAAATTATTTATTTTAAAATATTAATTTTTCAATTTAATTTGATGATTAATTTATGATGTACTTGTTAAAATATTGTATATAGAAATGAAAAGAATCCTGTCTTATACGAGCTACGGCATTCAAGATTCAACTATTTTTCAGCTAGAACTAAGCAAGAATGCAATTATCATTCACAAACTTTTTTCACGGAAAACAAAGCAAGTCAAGCGCTTAAGATGTTCTTAAAATTAAAGAGAGATATGAAAAACCTTCTTAAGAAACTATCGATATATACGCTTTGTTGATGAAGTATGCAAATTGTACAAGCTTGAGTTCTTATCATAAAAATTCTAAGCCTAAAAACGAATCCTTGTAAAAACAAAATAAATATTTATCTTATCAAAATGGTATTTGTAAAGAAGAAAATTGAAACCTGATCTGATTAATGAAGTGTCCTTTCAAAATAAGATAAAAGTATTCTCATTTAGATATTTTAAATGATTTTTCTAAACATTATGCCCGATTTATATTATAATATAACTAAGCTTCTTATAATAATGTCAGAAAAAGTTGCTAAAATATTTTATAATTTGTCAAATCAATGTATTCATTGAGGGAAATGTAGATACCAATGAGTAATTTATCTATTTAATGGGATGAAAATCTTTCTCTAATAATTTATTAGATAAAGAAGTTTTTCGTCATCTTATCGCAGATAAATTTATAATATTATTTAAGATTTGGATAAATTTTATATGAATAGTATTTTAATTTACAGCTTAATTCTCTTGAATGAATTTCCATTACTCAGTAAAGTTAAAGTACTAAACACCTGGATACAGATATCACAATAGTAAAACGAAGTAATTTGTACTTTTAAAAAATTTTTAATTTTAGTAAGTAAAAAAACATGTCGATATATTTTCTTAATTGAGATCGAAGCATGTTTAAATATATATAAAGTAATGCTTCAAATAATATCAAAAATAAAGATGATTCTTAGTTAAGCAAATTTATATAATCTCAAATAATAAGTTAATTTGATAAAAAGAAATAGTTCTTTCTGAAAATAACAAATTATTCCTTTAAACAAGATTACGGACTCACGTAAGAGTTGAATTTGGGATGAAGAAACATTAAATTATTTGCTAATTAATAAATTCAGTTTACTGTTTTAGTTTTCTTATAAGAGAGATAGATAATTAGGAATAAACTTGTATTTCTATTTTAATCACATGAAAATATCTTGAAAATATTTTAAAGCTATATTTTTTATAATTTCATGTGTTTGATTTTAACTTTATCGAAATATTTTAAATTAGATCAGTGTATATAAATGACTCTGATCATTTTTTAGATTTCTTTATTAAAGGGACTTGAACTCACAGAAGATTGCTAATTTTTATATTATTTAATTTTTATAGTACTTTTAAATCAATTCTAAAACACAAATGAAAAGACTTAATTTGATTGTGTGGTTATGAATAAAAATTATAAGTATTTGAAATATTTCCATTTATTTTACTAGGAAAACTATATAGTAGAATTTATCAATAAACAATTTTGTTATTCTTTATTACAATTTGAAAATGGTAATTTGAAGCAATGAGAGGAAAAGAGATTCTGCTATTAAGAGATATTTGCCTTTGAACTTTGGTTTTGGTAAATTCCATGAAACAAGAAAATTTTCGAATTTCTATTTTTACTTATTCTAGTTTTGGAAAAAGTAATAGTTTTCTGCCGAAATATTTCAACTTAAAAATGTTATAGTGTTTCAAGAAATATACTAAATTATCCCGTTGTTACCAATATGCAATTGAAAATTAGAAATTTGTTTTCGCTTATAAAGCATATATTTCATATATTATTCTAACAAATATGATGGTTGGTTATATTTGTAGCTGATATAATATCAAAATTTAAGTATTAGAAAATATTAACTGTTATGATTATTATCGATACTGAAGTTTCCATATAAGTTTCAATCTGTGCACATTTTATTAATTTAAAATTCGAAAATAATTTATTATCATCTCAATGGCTCACCATGGATTAGTATCGGAACAGCATAGAGTGAGAAGTTGCATGTTCAATCCCGGCCATTGTTGAACAACGGAGAGGAATATTTCTCTTATGAATTCTGTATGATCATCTCTAAAGATGGGTAACTGCAAGTTTTTTTCTTTTGTTCAGTACGTGAATATGGCCCAATAGGTCTCCCAGAAAGCAAATTAAATGATGGGTGATAAAATGTCCTAAGACTGTTTTTGAGCGTTAGGTTGTCCACTGCATGATGTAAAAATATCTTTTTCAGTGCAATTTAGATTGATTATGGAATTGGTTGCTTGTGTTACGTGCTTTTATAATGATTTTAATTAGAAATTAATGCATTAATTTTGAATTTTGCCAAACATTTTTTGTACAATATTTTGTTACTAGTTAGGGGCTATTTTCAAACAAAAACTCTAATCATAATTTTTATCGAAAAAAATTTAGCATCAAGAAACGCACACGTGGAGGAGTTTCTATTGTATGATAGTCATGTGAGAGAAGTGCAAAATGATTATATAAACTTCACGAATATGGAAATTTAAAGATGGAAATTTATACTCAAATTTGTAACGAGTTAGTTTAAAGTTATGTTTTTGATTAGTTATATAGGAATAACATTATAGGTTCTAAATTCCTGAAACTTTTATGAAATTTATTTAAAAGCATTTCATGATTTGCTTGTCAGATTCTTAACGAAGATTAACGAAAAGAAAAAAAAATTAAACTGATGTTCATATCATTTAATATTTCCAGTTAAAATTTTTATCTTGTATAGAAATATATATCTGTTGCTGAGGAGTATATCTATTTAGTTTACAAATTTTAAATGTATGAAATTCATTAAATTTTGTTGAAACTTATTTTTTGTAGAACTTTTAATAATTTTGCTTCCCTCTATATTATAAATTAGTTGTTGCATATGCAAATTTTTAAAATCAATCTTAAAGTGATAAGCTGACTGACATCATTTTAAAGTATGTGTAGTTTCAATACAAACGAAACTTAAATTGTAATTTTTACCAACTTAATTAAGTGATATGATTTTAATCTTTGACAAACATCCGATTCGAAGTCATCTCAGCTATCTTTCAGAATTTGTCCGCATCCTCTTCCTCGAAGAGGTTGGGAATGACATCACTGACACGACAGGTGAAGAGTCCGTCAAGTAGAAGAAAGCCTGGATAAGACGGAATAAAATCTGGTGGGCGTGAAGAGGGGTCTAAGAGTCATTAAGCGCTCTTTGAAAAGCAGAAGAGTCAGAGGAGGGGAGTAGTGCACGTGATCATCAAACGAATCGACGGCGCGTGAAGCTCACTAATCCCAATTTTTGGTGCAAAAGTTCCAAGCACGGGTTCTCCTGCCTCCTTTGCATAAAGAAATGGGAGGAAGAGACTGAGATTTTTCATTTATTTACTTCATCGATTTTAGTAAAACTTTTTTTTCTTATTAATTTGCCATGTATCTTCATTTTCATTAATATTATGGGAGGAACATATATCTATCCTATGAAGTGTCACATTGACGTAAGTGACTGTGTGTCCCATAGAAATAATGGAAAGTAATGAAGATGACGTGAAAATGTGCATGAATCCACCAAAATTGAAATTATTTCGAATAATAGGTGCAACGTTATCAATCTATATTTATTTGTGTGATGTCCCTTTTACTCTAATTTTGCGGGAAATTTCAATCATTAAGAATTGAATTATAAAGGGACAGTTTGAAAAGTTCAATTCCTACAAAAATATAAAATATTATTATTCAGTTATTATTTAAAGGGCAAAATATAAAATTCATTTGAAGTTGCTATTTATATTTAATATTTCCTTCCTTAACATATTCAAAAATTTTAAATCCACAGTATAAATTAAATTCTACATAAAAATTTTTCCTTTACCTTTAGATATGTCGGTATAATCATAATAATCTTCAAATTAAAGAGGAGATTTTAAAGAGAATTTTTATTTATATATCTGATCAGTAATATTGCTAATAAATTGAATTTCAATCATCATTAGTTTCAATGATCAACTACGTTTTGTTGATTACTGAAACTCAGATGTATAATATTTTGTTAAATTTTCTCTTATTTCGGACATTAATGTGCTTGCAGTCTTTGGAAATTTAATTTAACCAGTTTCTCGTTTAGTTGGTCATCATTTTACAAAAAATGGTTAAATAACAAGCAAAGTAATCTTGCTATATTACATTAAATTTCTTTATAAAAAGTACTTTTTCTAAAATATAACATTTAAACTTTTTAAAGCATGAAATAAATAACATACGATATAGTTAATGCAAATATTGAAATATAAATACAAGTATCGAAAATTGTTCTTTTTAATATTCATATATAATTATAATTCATTTTATATAAAATCAAAATAATATCTAGTAGTATTAAGAATCTATGTCAAATAGTATTAAGTAATATTAGATTCAAACACAATCAAAATCCTTTACAAAACTAACTTGTTCATATTATAAAATATGAGAAACTATAATTTCAGACTAAATATCTTTCGACTTTATGCATTTCTTTTTATTTTATTCTTAACTATTTAAATGATAATTTTTTTTATCCCCGTCGAAATTAAATTCTTTTTTAGTTTATTATACATTGGTTTTCCATATTAATTATACATTTTCTTTGATTTAATAACCATTAAAAACAGAATATGTTTCTTACTTAATTTTTATAGCAAAACACTCATTCTTATTGCTTTTGAAATAAATTCACATAAACATATTATTCCTACAAACTGATTTATATAACAATTGCCTAATACTGAGAATTTTCTGAATTTTAAACAGTATAGAAAGGGGTAAAAATACATAGTCTTTCTTATCTAGCAATCAAATTGCATTAAGTAATTGATGGCATAGCATAGCGTTTTATTTATGGCTTAAGAATGCCTTAGAAAATCAAAAATTTGTTCACTAGTGGACGCACATATCAACTGAGAAAAGTTTTACCAGTGAAGGTGGTTCATTGGGAGCGCCTGGGAAAAAGGGCCATAAAGTCCTTGGACAAAAACAAAAGAAAATCCCCTAACCGATTCTGGCTTTCCTTTTCCCTCCCCTCTTCCTCTGTAATTAGTCGTAAGGGCGAGACAGGGAGGAAGTTCCGAAAGTATTGCCATCATAGAAAACTCCCCCAACTCTCGTTTGGGCAGACCCTTTTCCCTAAAAGTCACGATCCTTACGACCGTTCCTCCTTTTCTTCCAAAGATCCTAATTCTCTCTCTCTCCCCCTCTGCCTTCTCTGGAGTCGTTTGGTACGAGACGTGACACTAGCCCAGATGATCGCAGTTTTGTGTTCTCCGGGTAAAAATCGTAAAAGTTGGTCCTTTTTTCCCTTTATATAGATATATAAAGTAGAGAACAAACCTTTTGGAGGGAAAGGGCCTTTCTGCTGATGTTGTTTTTGCTGCAACTGTTCTTTGGGAGAAACAAAGTTTTCTCTTCCAGACCTTCATCAACAGGAGAATTACTTTTTCTCCTACCTATAGCCGCTTAGATCCCGGATAGAGAGAATTGTTACTCCGGATTGCCGGATATAATAAGGTTCCGAGTTATATTTCTCCCCTTTCTTCTTTTTGTGCGTTGAGTGAGGTTGGGTAACGGTTTCGTTGAATAAAACATTTTTAGTTATGGGAGTGTCGAAGATTTTAAGACGTAGTCAGATATATTTTATTTTGTGTGCTTGGCTCTAAGACCACAAGTCAAAGAAATAATGTTCAAGTAGTTTTGCATTGTTATTTAAACATGAAAACTGACATTAATATAAAAACTGCTTAGATTTGATACAATAGGTGATTTTTCGCTAGTATAAACATGAAATATGATTCCTTATAATTTTGGAGGAAAATGAGTGAAAAATTATATAAAATATAGTTGTGTATTATAATTATCAGGTTATTGACTAATGAGAGTATATTTAAAAAATTAATGTTGTTATAAATTTTAAAACAAATATTTTTTTAGTCTTGATTGCTCTTTAATACGGTTATGTTTAATAAGTTTCACCTTTAATTTTTGCGAAATTTGCAGTTTTGTTCCTTTGAAATTTCAAATCTTCTACGTATTTTATTTTATGATTGAACAAATGTTATTCAGAAACTTCTCATTTATTTGAAATTCAGATAAGAAGTAAAATAATTATTGGTGAAAATTATGTAGTGGAACCTTTAAAGATTAATTTGCCGGTAAAGTTTTTCTCTCGGGAAAAAAGTTGTTAAAACTAATTCTAGAAGTAGTGGTGTAAGAAGAGATTTTTTACATTAACTATACAATTTGTCTTGAAATGTGTTAAACTATCCTGAAATTTAAAGTAGAATAGTTCGATATAATTGTTTATAAATTCTTGAATTTGTACACTGTTTATAAGGGGATACAGTACACACAAATTAATTAAAAATAAACAGAAGTGAATTAAATTTTTTTATTTTGTAAGTATATAATTTCTAGCAGATAAGAATCGGTAATAAGAAAAAATAATTTTATATTATTACATATGCAAGTCATAACAAATTATCTGTTCATCTACATTTTAAAGAAGAAAAAAGAAGGGAGTTTTCATTAATGTTTTAATGTATTTGTATATGAAATCACAAAGGAGATAGTTTTAATGCATCATATATTCCCATTTAGTTATTACAATTAATAGAATTAAAAGAAGAGTGAACTGTCAGCTTGTAATTAACAAAAAAAGCTTCCCTATAGGAATGCATGGAAGAATTTGTTTTTGATGTATCATAGAGAACTAAATATTCAAAATGAAATCTGTTCTGCACCCTCAGGGAAAAAGGATAGAAAAGATAAAGGTTAAAAAAATGATTTCCCCTTTTGAAAATCCTGGTATATATTTTTTTCACTTGCTTAGAGACCTCGCACGAGTCAACTTCTTTTCTCCCTGTCAGGACCAATCAGAAAGTCTTCGAATGAGATATGCGCCCGCCCGTGCTCCCGCTCAGGAAAGCCCCGTGGCACAAGGAGCTGCAACGACCAAAAAATGTCCACCAATAAATATCCAAACGCACCGCTAAAATGTCACTACCCCAAAACTGTCAAAGCGAACGCCCGGGTAAAATGAAAGATGCCCTACTGTTACGTCGAACGAAACTCCATTTATAATGTCCTCCTATTCCTTCTTTTTTTCTCCCTACTTATTCTTCCGATTTTTTTTCTTTCCTATGTATATATATTTTTCTTCGTCTTTATATATTCGTTCTTTCGTGACGCGGTTGAGAAAGCCCCCTACCCCTCGCAATCCCTCTAGAGACTTTAGAGACTGTGACACAAGAAGATTCGAGAGAAAAAAGGGACACTCTCTTCAGAAGAGCCGTGGACTAAGTCAAAAGATTTGTAAAATATTTTCTGATACATTTTTTTCTCCTCTACACTTCTTAAGTACCTTACAAAAAAATCAGATAAATGGACAAACCCATTTAATGTGTAAGAGCTTTTGACAGGATTAAACATTTTCTCCTTTTAACGTTTCTCACGGCTATTCCGGACATATTTTTAAACGAGAGAAAATTTTACTTGCTTCCCATAAATCTGAAGAAATAGTTCACGGAAATTTTATTTCTTTATGTAACGAATGAAATGGAGCTTTTTAAATAAGGAGAAGTAAGTAGACAAATATAACAAGATCATAACTTAATATATCCATGTATCACGAACATGATTTATTTATTTTCTTCTTCTAATAAGAATTGAAGGATTGAGATTTGTCACTTTTAACTGTAAAGTGTTAGTAAAGTTAATTTTATAATATTTATGTAATAATGTGCTGTTCATTTTTCTTAATTTAAGAAGTAAAACTAATTTGAAATATTTATAACAGTTAACAATCAAGACATATCTTTACTAATATAACATTTTCCTTCTGGAATTTAAGGAAATTAAATAAAAATCAAGAATTAAACACTAAAAAGAATTCGAATTTAAGCTTTATTTTAGTTCACTTAAAAAAAAGGAAATGATGTTTTTTTTTAAATTCACCTTAAATCTTCATGAATGTAACATGAAGATTTAAGGTGAATTTTAGTCGGATCATTTTTTTACAACTAGTGTGGTTTTATTTCTACGAGTCACTTGAATCATTAGAGGAATATTTTGTTAGAAAAGTTAAAATAATCAATAATTAATGTTCTTAAAACTGAGTAATCTTTTTTTTTAATCCTTCCTAGAAACTCTTGAATTTATTAATTAAATTAATTTAATCTGTTGGAGTAGGAAACTATGAATTTTACTGTAAAATATTGAATAAAAATCTGAGTGTATATAAAATATCTATTGCAGAAATAACCGTATAGAAATTTTTAGCTTTAAAGTCTGCATTTTTTAAGAAAAAACAGATCAAAGTTATCATCGTCTATCTGATTATCAATATGTTCTTATTTCCAGATTATAAAAATACTAATTATATTGGAATTTAGTTCGTAATTTGATGAAAACAAGAGAGGTTAAGAATTTAATGTACCATATTACAACGTAAGACAACTATTGATTAGTTTATTGCAATTAATTTTGAAATGCATTCTAAAATTTAGCAAGTTAGTAGTTAATTGTGATGATACGTATTTATTTTGTGAAACAGATTTCTATTTTGTTATAAAAGATATATGTGGTGTATATTTTAACGTCATATATAATAAATTGGTATTTTTTTAAATATTGAATTTCATGTAAATTATATTATGAAAAACATGATGCACTCACAGAGCTCTTTACATTAAATATTCGGGAAAATTAAATGTTTCTCATTTTTTTTTTTGAAAACTAAAATGCTTATAAATAATTTCTTTAATTCGTAAGGAAAGCGCAATTAAATCTTCTAATCTAAGTAGTAGAGCGTATTATGAATTAATCAGTTAATCAATAAAATAATGTTATCATTGTTTAATAATAAGTTTTATTTAAAACTATAACTGCATGATTAATGAATTCATTGATATTTAGGAAAAAACTGTTAAAGGTAAATCTACCCTCGTATGAAAATAAACAATATTAGATTTATTAAACATTTATAACTATTATTTTCGATATTTTAATAAGTATTAAATAATTTTTTAATCTTTTAAAAATTTTTTTAACTAAAAGTGATAGAACTATTCTTTTCTAATACTTCCTCACAAAATAAAATTTTCGAAAATACGACGTATTTTTTACATAGGAAATGGGTCTGTACCATTTTTCCTATCACCTGGCAAAGGTATATATAGAGTTTGATCGATCAAACTGAACTTCCTGTATCCGTTATGTTGTCACTTCGATTTTTACCCACATCTCTTGGGGAAAAAGAGAATACCGGAGGTGGTGACACGTTTTCTTTAGTTCAAAATATGTGTGCTATTTTCGCCGTTTTGGGAGATAAAAAGTGTAATATGCGTACTTATATTATTTGCAATAATTTTCATCTTCAAAACGCTTTTCATTTAAATTAATGAATTTGCTTAATTTGTATTTCATCCCAGGTATGAATGCAACAAAGAATGTGCCAAATAAATCTAAAACTTAATCTGATATATTTCTATGTTTGACATGTTCTTCTTTTCTCAAATAATTGAGCAAAATTATATCATACTTTTTAGCAAAGAGGTTTTATGAAAAACAGATTTTGAAATACACTAAAAGTTGATTTGCGACACATTTTCATACTCAATATTAGAAATAAATCTGAATTTTCTACTTAATTTTCAATCTTAGATTAAAGGATTATTAAATTTTCTATTTTTTTTAACAAGTACAATTTTTTTTGACTTTATGTTAGTTACTTAAAAGAAAATTGATCGCTTGAAGAAATTGTGGCCATATAATTTTGATGAAATGCAAATTTTGGAGTCAATTTTTATTTCATATTTATGCCTTATTTAAGCTTTCCCATATTTCTAGGTCACAAAAGAAAATAAAAACAGCCATATTAAATTTTTATATCTGTAAAGATATAATTAATAATTTTTAAAATAATATTGAAGACATGGATTCATTATGGAAAGTTTGAAATACATTTTGATAATATAGTATAATGAATCGAAATAAACAGAATTTCCACTCAAGATTAATCTTTTTAAATATATGTATTTACTTGCTATATAATACCATTAAACAATAAAAAATTTAATGATTATTGAAATGATGACACATATGGCTAAAATGATTGTACATTTCAAACTAAACTTTACGTGATTTTTAAATGGATTTTGGAATTTCGATATTGTTCATAATTCTCTTGTATTTAAAAATTGATTTGTATTTGATTAGTAAAAGTTCTAATATGTAATATTTAATATATACCTATAGATGGATTTGACGTGGAAAGTTTTTATTTTAAGTTTAATTAATTTCAGTATGAAAATGACATCAATAAAAAGAATTTATTAACAAAAAGTTCATTTAAAATGAATTTCAAATTCTAAAACGCAGCAATTCAATCCTTTTTGTTGTTGAGAATTTTCAAATTTTTACCTCAATGTGATAACTAATATAAATATTTTATGAAATTCTAATGATGCCTGTTTTAATAAGCGTTTGAATGTAATAAGTGTTTATCTAATAAGTTTTTGAGAAACAATACTTAAGCTTGATAAAATTTTATACACACAATTACTTCCGTGATGAGAGAGAAAGGAAGATTATAATTCTCTAATTTAAACCAAAATATTAATGAAATAAGTCTTCAATTTTAAATTATATTTATTTTTCAATTTGCATGAAGTTTAATTCCTCAATCATCATATTTGGAAGCATGCTTTAATAGTTATAAGACCGAAATTAAAAAAAAATCTCTTTTCGTCAAAAATACTTTTCAGTCTTGTGGACTAAAGAAAATTTAACCGAAAAGTTTCATTTTTCGTGCCTTGGCATTGTAATTCTGAAAGATTAACATTTTTTACTTTATTTGTACTTTATTTTATGAATAATATTTTATTTAGTTTTGTCATTTAGAAATGTAAAATTGCACTCTGTTATTAAGTAATAAAAATGTCCATTTTACTATAAGCTAGAGGGTTTTTATCCCTTTACTTTAAGGTATCATACTTTTTTCATTTGATTGTGATTAAACTTAATTGTTAAATTATCATTAAACAATTAAATTTAAGCAAGATAATTTCATTCAATTAATTTTGCAATCCTTAAAAAACACAAAAAAATTCCCTGGTGGGTATAACGTCATTAAATTATTATTCTGATAAATAATACAACAACACTATATATCACACCTCTGTATTTATTTTCCTTAAATTTTCTTTATAAATTAGTTACATTAATTAATACTAATGTTTGTCAATATTAACTGTATTAGCAAACTAATTTATTTTTAGTAAATACAAGTCTATAAATAATTTTCTAAAAAAAAATATATATATAAAGCGAGGTTCAATATTGTGATTCTAAATAAAATTGTGAAATTTTTATTAAAGTATAAATAAATACAAATATTGAATATTTTAAATTAAAAATATCTTTTTTATAATATTTGTTATGAGTTTAAAGGGTTAACAAATTTTATTTGATTTAAAATGCTTCCCTGAATACAAATTGATCAAATTTATAAAAGAAAATTTTTTTATGACAGAAAATATTTAACACTGATTTTATTAAATAAAAAATATTTTTCTATAATAACCGTTATCATTTTTACATGTCATTTACTTTCAAAGTAAATCTTAAATAAATCCTTATCTGTAAATCCTTATAAGTAAATCTTAAGAATTTCTTAAGTATTAAAGTAAATCTTAAGTATTTCTTATTTAATATATTAAATAAATCTTATTAATTATGATAAGACAAATTAAAACATAGTTAATAATAATTAGACTAATTTTCTCCACAAAATCATGAATATGTAAAGATATACTTTGTTGCACATCAAAATTATTAATATCATCTTAAATATTATTTTTTTTTATTATGATGCTATTGAATATTACTTTATATTTGAGTTTGAAAGGTAACCAATTAATTTTTTTTTATCTAGAGGTTTGAGATTTTTACATATATGGGAAAAAAAATTCAGAACTTTTTTAAATTTCTTTATTTTATGGAAATTAATCATAATTGTTTTTAAATTGATATTTGTAAGCTTTTCGTAAAATTAATGTCACATAATGTTGTAGCGTAGATTTATATTTCTATAAAAATATATAACATAAATATACTATAATAGTGTAAGTTTAAATTTCGTATTTTATGAACAGAATTTTAATGAAAAAGGTATCTCTAAATTTAAATTTCATATCAAAATTTTAAAACCATGCTTGTGATATTTTGCTCTTTTAACTGAATATTTTTTTCCAAATTGAAAATCAAGGGTTATTTTATTTTATTATTGTATATCTTATTTTATATGAACTTTACATACATATTAGCACGCATAGAAGATAAAAAAAAAGTAGAATTGAATGATCAACAAAAGAAAAAAATTATATAGGGGGTGACTAATACAATTAAGTTTTCTGATGCTTCTTACGAAACTTAGACAAGATATGCATTGGGATAAAGCAGTGATTATCTTGAGGTATATTAAACTTTACAACAAAGACAGAAAGATAACATTTTCTGAGAAACCAATAAAATAATTAAACCCTATCAAAACTATTTTATTAAGTAATAAAAAGATTTATTTCCTCATTAATGGCATTATTTAAGTTACATTCATTATTTTGCGTTTAAAAAATTATAGGAAAGAAATTATCTGTAATATTTCTGACGTTAATAGAAGAGTTATTTGGCTTATGAACTCTAAATTTAAATTCAAATTTAAAATGTTATTTCTATTGAAAACTATACATTTCAGATATGAGATTTCCATCACAATCCAATAAAATTGTTAATATTCTGTAATTACAAAAAAAAAAAAAAAAAAAAAAAGTGCATTTGTGAATTTTAGATTATTTTTTACCCATTAAAAAAGTAAGATTTTAAAGTATTTATTTTATGATTAGAGAAATACTCTTTAGGTGGAATTTTTATTCTTAAGTATTTAAAATATTATAATATTTAAGGCTGTAAATTGACACAACATTAAAATCTAATTACAATTTATTCATATTGAAAATTATATAAAATAGTTCCCACAGAAATTTTTTACATTAAAAAGGAATAATAAACTGTATTTTTTAGTAATGTTATTATATGGGATACTTGATCCTTTTTTTACTGTGCTCATAAAATTGCTCAGGATGATATAAGCATCCTGAGCATCTATATTTTTGTCAGAATTTATTTCATCTCCTTCAGAATTCTCTCATCCGACTGCAAGACACTTATGTAAATGTTTTTTTTTCTGATTAACAGAGCATATCTTGTTTGTTTGTGTGTTCAGAGTTCATAATGGAATCGAATTAATGGGTCCTCGAATTTCCTTTCCCTCTCGCGTTAATGGATTCAAAACGATTATCCCGAAGAAGTAATTGCAAGAAAAAGGAAAAATTACACGATAACTATATCAAAAGAATACGATGCTTATTGACTTGAATTGAATGCTTGTTGAAAAAATTTACGATAAATAACTGTAACATCAAAAGATTCATAATCATTGTGCAAAGCCCCAGATGGACTGTTTACCCGAACACCGCTAATCACTCAAATTCTTACCAATCTTGTTTCAGCTTTCAAGCACCATTCATTTGACATTTCTAAGTTAAAAATGTTTATTTAAATTTCAACAAGAGTTATGCTAAGTTTTAAAACAGAATTGATTTTTGAAATCATCAATCAGACTACTTTAATAAGTTGTAGTTTTTGACACAAATTCATAACTCCTGGGGCTACTGGAGATTCAACATACCGCAAATTTAAATGTTCTTTTGAAATGGCATGACAGTAAACAAGTGTTATAAGGATTTGTACAGCAATGTCTTCGATTTACAAGCGAAGAATCTCATATTTTGACTTGATGGATATGTTAATCATTAATTGAAGTGAACAGTCCATCAGATGGCTGATCATTTTCAAAGGATCTTGAAGTTTTTATGTTAATCAAATACTATTTTTGATGCACAATCGTTTTTAAAAATCTTTTACAACATTTCAAATGCTTTTAAAGTAAAAGCCTCATTAAAATTTAATTGCCAGCTTTTTGCTCAGTTACATTTACTACTTTGAGCAATACAAAGAATGAAATGTCATCTCAAAGATTAATTTATTCTCAGAAGATAAAGAATTAAATACATTTCTGAACATTTTAAAATGACAACTCTTAAAAATGTTTATTAAACGCTCATAGATGATGTCCATTATAGATTAATTTTAAATGAAGGATTCCGAATATTTTTTGTTACATTTATATTTATAAATCTTATTTTATGAAATTTTTTGAGAAATTATATGACATTTAAATATTACGATTTGTTGTTTATTTTACTAAAGTATATATCATGAAAAATTATCAAATCATCAAGAAATGGAATTAGCAAGGAACATTTTTGCTTTAAAAAACACAACGACGAAAGCATACTGAAACGATTAAATCATCAGTAGTTGCTTTATGATATGACTTTATATTTTTGGAAAACGGGCAATGCTAGCAACGGCCTCACAAGGACTATCGTCAATTATCTTCAGCTGTTGGCGATTCTAATAGCTCATGGAAGAGATTGGGGAAAGAGGAGGGCGATTCCAAAACCATAAACCCACTTTCTTCATACACACATGCACTCATATAGATACATATCCCCCTCGCCAAATCCCAAAACTACAGTAACTAAAACAAAATAAAAAAAATGCACAAAAATCTGGAAAACTTTCTAAGGGATGGGGGTGGAAAACATGAAGCGAAGGAAGAGAAGAAAGACTATCGCACCCGGTGAGGGTGGGATACGGAGTGGGGAGGATTAGATCTATCCATCACCCCAAACCGTGTGGGAAAAGGGAAGGCTTTGAAGCTAGGAGCTTTGTGGGGGGTGAGGGGACCGACCAAACGACGCTCGGCCGCCCTAGATAAGCCCCTCCGTCTGCTAGTGATTGGAGGGAGCCCCGGGTTTCGGGGGTATTGGAAAACGATTCTACTCCTCAACTTCTTCCTTCCCTTAATGCTGGCAACCGTCATCGCTACCCCAGGAAATGGGATGGCGGGAGCAGCAGCATCATGTGCCGCGGGATGAGGGAGCAGGAGGAGCAAAGCATCCTCCTCCCCATCCTCCTCATTCAGATCCTTTCCAATGGTCGAGACGTGTCTTCTACTATGGGAAGTCTCTTTTCCCTTCTTCTTCGCTTTCCTCTCCTGGAAAAATCATTTCTCTTCTTCTTCTTCTGCATTCCCCTCTTTTTTTCCTTATTCTTCTTCCACGTCCCTTTACCTTTTCCTTTTTTTATTACTTATTTTTTATATTTCCACGTTGTCGTTTTTGTTGTTGCGGAGGCAAGAAAAGAAGAAGTGAAAAAAAAAAAAGATTTTTTTTTTCCTTTTAGTGTTTGGTGTGTTGTACGTACTTCTCTTCGTCTTGTTTGTTTGCACTGCATTGTTGTTGTTTTATTTTTTCTTTTTGTCGTTTCTGTCGCTTGCTTTGTTTCCTAGGGTCTTCCTTGTCGCATTCTGTCACATCCGGTGTTTTCCGGAATGTGTCCGTCTGTCTGTTTGTACGAGTGAAGGGTATTTCTTTTTTTATTTCCTGCCCCCTCATCATTTTCTTTCTTTATCTTCCTGGTTTGCTTTTTACATCACCTTGTTTAACTCTCTCTCTTACTTAAAGGGGCAGTGACTATACCTGGTGCTGATCTGTAAGGTAATAGCATTTTCTTAAGAACTTTCTGTCCTTCCAAGTGTGTGAAAACCACTACTTTATAAGTTATAACCAAGTGTTTTCAAACGCATCAGAGTTTAAAAATTTCTCTTGCTATTAAACATTTATTCTCTCTCTTTTAATTCTCTTTTAATTAGATAAATTTGGTTTATTAAATACATCAATCCTTTGCAAAAAAATATAACTAAATTAATCAGTTTTTAACTTAAGATTATCATTTATGAATACATCTATCACAGTATTTATGCAATCAAAATGAAAATTAAACTAATCTTTTAGGAAAATAATTTAAAATAATAAAATTTTCTAATAATTATAAAGTTTGAACCTATCGACTTTTGTTGCTTAATATTATGAGCATGAAAAGTTTTTAATGAATTCAACATAGTGTAATATAAACAATAATCATTAACTTGACAATTAATTTATTTTTAACGCTTTAAGACTTCAGGTATTTATTTTTAATATTTAAACTCGAATGAAAAAAGGGACATCGTATAAACAATTTTAACATTTGATATCCAAATATACATGAAATCTATTTAATTGAAATGCACATTTACTTAGTTTAATTGAAATATATTTTATTCTTTTTTTACTTCCATTGAAACATCATATTTAGTTGAGTGTAGTTTTCTGCTTGTGTACTTCATGCTGTAATGGAATCAATTTATATCAAAGAACTTAATATTAAAAGAGGTGGTTTATATATATTAAGTTTTAATAGATTACTAAGTTCTAGTAAATTAAACTAACGCCAAAAAATATTTAAAAATACAAATTTTTGTCTTTCTAAACTTGAAGTAAAACTAACAATAACTATTATTTGCAGGAAGAACTTTGAAGGTTATTTTATAGAACAACTAATTTTCGAGTTTTAAAAGTTTCTTTTAGATATAAATTAATGAAATATTTCGTAAAATTTAATAAATATAAATTTAACTTTAATATATGTTAACACATCTAAAAATTGAATTTTTAATACAAAAACGACCTATTTTTATGAATAGTTGAAAAAATTTATATAAGCGTATTTATTAAAAGTGAATAATTGATTAAAGATTGCTTTCTTCATCTGAGATATGCTAAGCGATTAATTACATGTGCAATATATTTACTTTCTGAAAATAATAAAATAAAAAAGGTGCTTGATTTTAAACACAAAAATCTTGTAACAGATGGAGAATGAATGATTAAAACGATTATATTGCATTAAATAATTATATCCAATTAAACTGCAAAAGTCTCTGTAACAGAATATATATTTTTAAACAGATTTTTTTAGTTTTGGAATAATGAACAAAATGTATATAAAATTAAAAAAGATATCTATTAATTAAATTATCAAATGGAATATAAAATTAATATATAAAACAAACAATAATTCCTGATTATACATTTTGTGAAGAAAATATTTTGTCCAAGAAAATTCACTGTATCACAAAAGAATAATATCTGATTACTCGAAAATTAACAATTAATTTATTTTTGCACAAGACATTAAATGAGCTTTTTGCTAAATAAATAATCACACAAAAATTAAATTTAATTCACCTTGACTCCGCTAAGCCACTAAATGGCTTGTAAAGTTTAACGAAATGATTAAAGAAACTAAACAGCGGTTGCAAACTAATTTTTAAAAAATGCAGGCGTTAAATACGTTTTTCCATTAGCCATCTTAAAAAAATATGGCTTAAATATATATTAATATGTACACATTTTTTTCCTCACGGTAAAAGAAAAGGAAAAATTGCTCTTTTTACGCCAAATAAAACTAATGATTATAATTATAATCATATAAAAACACCAGGTTGGCTTTTTTTTACTCTTTTAATACTTTTTTATTTTCTAAAATAAAAAGTCGCGTTTGGATTAAGAAAAAAT
Source organism: Latrodectus geometricus (assembly GCA_026290005.1). Taxonomy (NCBI): domain Eukaryota; kingdom Metazoa; phylum Arthropoda; class Arachnida; order Araneae; family Theridiidae; genus Latrodectus; species Latrodectus geometricus. The sequence continues at coordinate 205,188 of JAPDSC010126467.1, forward strand.
ACGACTTTTTTAGGATGGGGTTATAATAAGTGAGAAAAGCAGTAAAACCGCAAAAGAAACAGGGGTACCTCTAATGATAATAATGCAGGAATAAAAAAAATATCGAGAAAGAGGTTAAAAACACTCTGGCTGAAAAGGGAAAAGAGCAGAAAAAAAAGGGAAAGGTGCAACTGTGCAAAGTGGGTTTTTGCCTTCTTAAAAGGCAATTAGTGCGCTTTATTTTAGTGAACAAACACTACGTCGTTGGTGTTGAGAAAAAAATCCCTATCTATTACGTTGCTAATTGACTGAAAATTACATAATTCAAGTGTAATTGCCCTGCTTGCAAAGCGCGGAAGAGAAAACAAATTAATTATCCGTTGTATATTAGGTATGAATACCATGGATAATAAATCCTCATTTGTGGTAGTTGGAAAAAGGTATTACGGCGTTGGGATTCGGTTAATATGCTCACTTTTTTTCCTTACACCCCTGATGAGGCAAGGGTGAACTCCGTAAAAAAAATGTTTATCTTAAAAAAATTGCTAGTAAGAGCAATTACTCGTTCAATTTTCACTTTTGCTAATGAAAGGTGAGAGAAATTTTTAATAAAAGTCCTTTAAAATAATCACTCGAAAACAAATGCTTAAAAAAGATGCTTTTATCAAAATAAAAAATATATATTTCATTAAGTGGAAAATTTTTCAAATAAACGAAAATTGTATTAATGAAGTTTAAATAAAATAAATTTCTTCAATAAAAAAATGTTTAATTTAATTTCAAATTTACTGAAAACTTAGTTCAGAAAATAAAATTATCTTCGTACATTAAGAAAAATTTGGGTTTTAATGCAATTTTATTAGAATTTAACATATTAATAAAGATTATTAACTGTTCTACACTTTAAACAATTTTCAAGAGTTTCTTTCAAATAAAGACATTAAAAAATCTTTATATGAAAAAAACTTTTATTAAACAACTTCTAAAATAAACAACTATTTTTGTAAATTGATTCGAAAATAATTTATTGCATCAAATTTCTTTTGTTGCTACTGAGAAATCGGAAATATCTTTTGTTTTTCTTAGTTATTCACCGAAGCAAGTAAAACGTGGTGCCCTGCCTGGTTGGATAGGGCAATGTTATCATTATCGGAAGGCAGTGAGTTGGAATCTCGGTTAATGAAAGTCCGAGTTCTTGCGGCTGAGGAACGTTGAATATCCTCCAATTGAAATGATACTTCATGGCGGCAAATTAAGTATTGGGTTGTCTTCTGTATGGCTCATGTTTCCAAATTACGTAGACTTCCACCCATCTGCTCCACATAACTAGGAGCTCTGGATCAACTCTGATTTAAGTAAAAGGATATGCTGGTGCAACATTAACAATTACAGCAAGTACCAAGGAATTTAGTTGTTTGTTCTTATTCACAAGCGAATAGGTTATAGGTTTCTTAAAAATCATACATCATATACATATACATCTACCTCAATGTATGGGTCTGAAAATCAGAAAGTATTTCAAAAATACTTTATAATAATATATTCTTTGTAGATTGTTCATCATTTGGTCAAATACACGCATTAAAAATTCGTTTAAGCTTGTGACTGGTATAATTTCCAAAGGCATTTTAATATACCTTTCTACATTGTTTCAAATATATCATCCTTTACCTTATATTTTTTTATCTTTTTCAGAAATATATAGTACTGTAAGCACAGTTATTAGGAGCTGTTCCATCATTGACAACGATAACAAATGAAACATATTATTCAACTCAGTATCCATTACAATGTAACGACATAGCTTCCCTTTCATTCCAGAGCGATTATAAATCGTCATCTACAAGTGCAGCCGACTTCCTAAAAAGAAGCAGGCCTCAAAAAAGAAAACAGTGATCCAACCCACCATTTCAGAATGATTTAGAAATCATTAAAAATCGTTTATAAATCATTAATTTAGTTTCTTGCGCGATGGTCTTTCTTCGCAAAAATGGCGAACTCGGACATCCATCAAAAACCAAAGGGGAGAAGAGATCAGATTCCATCAGTCCGTGACGGAATCATTAAGGCGTAAAATATCATTTTTATAAGATATCTTGTCCACACATACCATATCATTATGACACCAAAAGGCTAGGCTTCGTCGCCAAACAGCGCGCTGTGTGGTCCGAGTGCACGATTTAATTGGCTTTAAGGAGAAAAAAATTGAAACGGATATTGGAATGGATTTGCTTGGACTATAACCACAGCTGAGCGAATTTAAATGAAGCATATGGGGCCAAGGTCCGGTAGGAATTTGAACCCCTTTGAGAATGAAATTTTGTTCAAAGAAATTAATCATATGGAAAGAAACCATAAACATCTTCATTTTCTTTCAGAATTCTTGCAATTGTAAGTGTCAATTCAGAAGTTGTTTGAATACTTATTCATAAAATGATAAACATGTGCAATTGAAAATTAAAAAAACATTTCTTGGAATTACATGGCTGAAGGTTAGGTCAGTTAAAAATTGCTTTCAGTTTATTTTTCACTTCCAAAAAATTACCTAGTTTATTGCGATGAAAAATATTTTAAAATAATATTTGAAAATCATATTATAATTCTATGGCAAGATGAATTTAAATTTTCTTACAACAATATTTTAATTGAATATACCTCCGAATCAAGTGTTTTCCTAAATTCATATTGGTGCTATAATGGCACGTTTACCATTTTCGAAAGAAGAAAAAGAAAAGGAAGATGATTCAATATTTGAATGACACTTAAATCCTCGAGATTATAGTTATTGAATTATTGTATGTTTTCCTTATATTTTTTAAACTACATTGTAATTACGAAATATATTATTTGAGATTATATAATATTTATTATGAAAATATAAAAGAGAAATGAATTTGATTATATATATTAAGAAATAATAATATTCTGTTACAGTTATTGAATTATTGCATGTTCCTTATGTTTTTCAACTGAGCATAATAATATGGAGATTTATTAAGTGAACTTTTTATAATGATCTGTTAATGTATTGCTCTTTTCTTACAAATGAAAAAAAATAACCAAAATATTTACGGAACATTTATATCTTTTGCATACTTAGATGACATTATGTATAATTGCACATCAAGTCAAAGGAAATGAACCCATTAAAAATGGATGAATTTTTTTATTGGAATTAAGAGAGACAAAAATTTAATGAGCTTGATTAAATAAACTGTTGGCTGGTATAACCAAACATTTTCAGAGTAATCCTAAAATTTCTTATTTCACACATTCTTAATCAAATACATTCATTGTGACCATAATTACTGCTAAAATTTAGTAAGTAAAAGTAAAATTTAAAGAATGTTAAAATAAAAATTTTAATAAATTATATTAACTTTTAACTCAAAAATTTGTAATTAAATAAAAATAGGGCTAAAAATGAATTATTTTATTAATAAAACATACTTTATTATGAAGTAAGAAATTTTATTAAGGCTTTTAACGAATTTTATTTTCCTTTATTAAATTAAAATAACTGAAACAATTCAAAAGCTGGTTATGAATATTTTAAAAAGAGTTTAAATATAACTAAAACCGACAGGAGATGCCTTAAAAATATTTTGTAATTTCAAACATTCATACGAAGGTGTTTAAGTATTAAATAGAAGTGATTCTCAATTTTGTGAATACAATTACAGTTACATTAGGTGATATCATCCAACTAAAAATATTATACTTTCCATTCAACTTAATTTAAAAAAATATTACCTTATTGAACTTTGTAGAACTTATTAACTATAATAATATTTTTTAAATGTTTCATTCTCAATAAATTCTATAAAATTAAGTAAAGAATTTTTATACTATATTCATTTGAAAAAATATTATGTTTCTTTAAATTTTATAGTAATAACAATAACAATATTTGCTAAATTTTTTAATAATCTTTTTTAATAAAGATCCAAATAATTCAAATTAAATTAAAAGACATTAGAATTCAAACTTTCAAATCCTAATTCCAGCAATTCTAAAATATCTAACGAACAGTTCTAGTTAATAATATTAAGAAAAATATTTCATAATTAGTAGCTAAATAAATAAAAGTTTTGGGGCAAATTAGTGTGTAATGAAAGCAATTAGATGAAAGGTAATGCAATGAAATATTAAGCAAGAGAATCTTAAAATGTTTATTAATAATTTACATCAAATATCTATATTTATTTCAAAAACAAGCCAGTTAAATTTAATTTTATAAATAAAATTAATGAGGGTTTTTATCAATAATTACTGCAAGTCAAGATCATTTTGAAGTATTTTAAGTGATTCGAAAGAAAGTATGCATAATATAAAAAAATCTGATACTTAATACTGTTTAATAATCATCCAGTTTTGTAATATAGGATACTTTAAAAACAAAAAAATATCTTTTAAGCATTATTTTATGTTATGAAACATGTCGTAAATTCGTTTACATAGGAAACAATGAAATAAGAAAGATACTAAAGATACAATGTTGAAAGATGTAAATGTACGTTTATTATTTTACAGAATGGCTTTGAATTCAGTAATCAGTTTTACTTTTATAACTCGAAGGTTTTAATTGCGTTATAAGAATATGCTGTATTTGTCTTTTAAAGTAGTTAGTGTATTAAGAGAGATACTATTTGAACTTTTTTTTCTAAATTCTATCCAATAAGATTCACTTTCATATGTTTGTTTAAATATTTTTCCCAGTGTAAAAACTTAACATTAAGAAAAAGTTTAATAACAATAAAATTAATTAGATTGGAAAGAAATATATATGATTTCTTGTAAACATAATAGCTGTAATAAAAATTTATATTTTTTAAAGAATAATTCAGATGTAAAACAGAAAATATTTAACTTTTATTTTATTTATCATTTTCAGTTTCAGTTATCTCATTACCTCAGTTATTTGGTAAAAAAAAAAAAAAAGAAAAAAAAATTAATAGCAGTATATCATTTATCATCTGAATAGAATTCGATTTCTTCTGTTTCTCTAAAAGTAAATGCAGAAGAAAAGAGCTTCTAGAGAAAGAAAAGGAGAGTTTTCATGAATGGACTTAAAGAACATTTAAATCACTTAGCAATGTTTTTCAAGATGCTGTAAGATAATGAAGAAAAAAAATGCAAATTAAAATGTGTAAATTAATTATTCTTGTGAAACGATATGAAATTTAGGAAGAAAGTGCAACCAAGTGAATACTTGAAAGAATTTTTCAAGATCTGGAGGATTTTAATTATAGTTTCACTATACTTGAAACGGGGAGTTCCTCAAGATTTACTCAAAAGCAACTTTTATGAATGTTAAATCGTAAAATGATATTTAAATTGACGAACACTGAATTCTCTGAGGTATTTGACATGCTAAAATAATTTAAAGCTGTTCTATATGAACAGTTTGAAACCACTTAAACAAATATTTGTTTTATTTTCAAAAATCTAAAAGGGACCTTAGTTAATATTATTATATCATTTCTCTGCATAGTAAACGAACAAAAGGCAGCAGTGATTAATAACATGACCGCAACTAAGCAAAGTACTGTTTGACACTGGAAATGAAGTGGAAAATTCATAATGATTAACATTTTATAAAGATTATTCTCCAAATAAATAATATTTAATAATCAGGAGGTTAGTACCTGATTATTAAGTATTATTTATTTGGAGAATAATCTTTATAAAATGTTAACCATTCTAAGCACTTTAAGATTCAATCGTCAACTATGATACACACTAAAAAATTTGCTTCAAAAGATTGATGATCAATTTACAGATTGCTTCAAATATATGAAAGCTCAATTTTATTTTCTTTATTTCATTAAATAGCATTTAATTTGAATATTATCTTTTTAAAAATTTGCACCCAGATTGAATCAAGTGGTGTAAAGTTAATATAAAGCCATAAAAAAGAGGACTTACAAGTAGAACTTATAATTGGTTGGGCTAATATTTATATTGAATTTGTGTTAGATGCTTTCTGTACAAGCAGTAGTTCAAATTAAAGAATTTATTATTGATTGGAAAAAGAGTTATAAAAAATACTTAATAATTGTAATACGATTTCCTTTTCGCTATTTTTTCCAGTTAATATTGCTATTCATGATTTTTCTTAGATGATTTTTATCAAATGATAAAGTATATGATATGAAAGTAACTATTATATGTTTTCATTAATTTTATCAATTTTATTTTAAAATACCCAAACATTTTTTTTTCTTAATAAGAAATGCTATTATGCAATAATTCGGAGAAATACAAAAAAAGGAATTTTTACTGGGCTAAAACAAATTTATATAGAATTTAAAAATTCTTATTAAAAAACAAATTTTAAAAATAATTCATTTACTTTTATTCTTGTATTATACTTAACTATAACGATTGAAAAAGTATTTTAATTAAATAATTAATTTTGACAGTTAAAAAGTAAAAATAAAGACTATCTGCCTATTTCTATTTTAATTTTGTTATGGAAATGTGCTCTGCGAATCAAGAAATAGGAATTAAAGCAACTCGAAATTTATTAAATTATTCTAATTTTCTCATAGATTTGTATTTTTTTACAATAAGGAGCACATAGGTTCAACATTTCTCGCGCAAAGTTACAATTTTCTTCGATTCTAAATAGTTTTATTCAAATAGAGAAACCATTTTTTATATTTTTAACAATTATATTTAAGTGCAATAGGCTTTCAGTAAAATGTATTCTCTTTTATTAATAATTTGTAGATTAAAATATAAATCTACAAAGGAGACTCTGGTGAATTCGCGTTTGCTTTTATTTTTAACATTCAAATTTGGAATGATTCATTATCAATAAATAAAAAAATAAATACCTAAAAATTTATCTTTACTTCCTTCATACCTCACACCCAAATTCTCTTTTTCATTAACTTCAATGCCGTAATATTTAACTACTTTAATATCAAATAGTTGAATACGTTCTTTTTAGGAGAAATGGGATTTTACGTGTACCATCAAATCTTGTCGAAGAAAAGCTTGGAAAAAATGACATTAATATAAACACTCGAAATTTTCTTTTTATAAAAAGAAGAAAAAAAATTTCGAAACCCCTTATTAGAAAGGCGTGGTGGATAAAGGGCATTCAACTGAGAGAAATGTCCCTCTAGTTGCGCACCCTCCCCGCAAATAACCAGTCTAACCTTTTCTCAGCCAGAGTGAGGTCAGTACCGACTTCTGGCCAAATTACTGTCAACCTAACACAATACTTGCTGCTCAACAATGGACCTGCCTCTGGCTGTACCGCCGCAAACAGTAAAGTTTTTTTTTTTCCTCAACTCTTTTTTTTTCCAAATTTTTCTTCACTTGTTTTCATACGTTTTTCCTTCGGAACTGGTAGTCACTGAATTTTGCATAGGCATTATCTTGATTTCTGCAGAGACAGATTTATTGTATTCTTCGGAAAAGATATGGATTTATTCTACCAAAAAAATAAATACAAGTGCTATGAATTTATTCCAATAAAATTTAATTTTTTTTAAAAAAAACTAAGCTACTCAAGTAAAATATGCATATAAAAGGATATATTTTTTGTTATGTATTTCTTTGAAATAACCTTTGTTGTCTAAGACACAATATCGTTGTATTACAAAGATTCCTTTTAGAACATCTACTATTGGTTAACATAATTGAATTTACATATGCAAATTTTTAAAAAAATGTGACATAAACATGTAGTCAGTTTTTTAATTTAATTTACTAACATTATTGTAAATTTTAAGGATGGAATTATAAAGTCTTAATGTATAAAAATCGTAAAATTGTTGAAAATTGTAAAATCATAATGAATTTTTTGAAAATCAGTTAACGGTTACAACTAAAAGGAAATAATAGTAGAATAATTTTTACCAAATTTGAAGTTATTCGAGAATCATATTGGAAATTCTTTTTTTAAAATTATATTCGCTCATCAAAAATTGTCTTTTATCTCTAAATATCTTTTTAATTTTTATTTGTATTCACTTTGATCAATAACTGTCACCATATTTTATTAGTAATATTAAATTATGCATGGATTTTCAGAAATATTTTTGTTAAAGGTAAAATTTATTTACTAGTTATCATGCGATATCTCTAATATCCTTCACGCACAACACTCTTGCCATTTATATGACGCAATATATAGTTTAAAGGCAGTATCCATCGCTTCATACTTTATAGCGGTAGAATTTTAAAACATTCGAGATTTGTCTTTCAAAATTTGTAAAACTAGCTAATTTACCAAGGTGACATTATTCCATGTTTAAATAAATGGTAAGAGTTAGAATGATTGCAGTTTACTATAGTAAATTTGAATACATAAAAATCACTTCTTTTTCAGAAAATTTTATAGATATTTAAATTGCATTAACTTAAATATGTATAAGTTTCATCCTGTTTAAAAATTGTTTTAAATATTTATAATACTTTTAAAAATCCGATGAACTATTATAATTATTACAGCAATTACTTTTCTCCTGATTAAGTGATTTTTTTCACGCATTAAGGATACCTATAGCTGACTGGAATTTTTGTTTCAAAACCAGGGTATTACTTCAATCTGTCATATTTAATTTGTCTGTTCCATAACAATTTCAGACAGATGCTTTTAATACAAAAAGTTAAAAGGAAGCTTTCGCATCAATGTCTTCTAATATTTTTATACTTAGAGTTTGACTCTAAGTGTCATCTGTCAATATGTCGAATAGAAAAAAACACGAAATCATTGAAACGTTTGTGTTTCTAATTGAATCTGTATGAAAGGGGATTTATAGCATTAAAATATAAATTATAACTGTGGAAAATTATCCAATAATTTTTTGTAATAGTTTAAGGAATTGAATATTAAAGTCAACAATCATATATAAATTTAAATTACAGTGACTACTTTTTAAGTTTCTTGTGCTTAAAGAAAGAAATGTGTGTTTCGTTCTAAAGCAAACATGTAAAACATATGGTCACATAAAGATATTAAAGCTAAGGCGTTTAGAGGAAGTTATTAGGATTTTATTAATTTGTGGGATTTTACTGTTGTCATCATTCAAAACAAAAGAATTGGTGGTTTCAATGAATGTAATAATTGCCACTGAATAAGAATAGAAAGAAAAAATAAAAAATAAATTCTAATAAGAAAAGGAAACTATGTAATTAAGAAAAATAGAGTATGGTATTTTTTGAAATTAGAAACGGTTTTATGACACATTTTATTCTAGAATTCACTCTTAAAACTATGTTGATCAATAAATATCATAAATTTACAAGGAAAAATGGATATACCTAATTTATTTAATAATATGCTTAATTTTAAATCAAACAACAAGAATTCTTGCTTATTTATATTCATGCTCTTTATGAGGTATTTGTGAAATTATGTATTTTTTAGCATGCTTAACGATATACAAACTAGATAGATATCTATTGAAGTTTATAAAATTTTCTGTAACATTGAGTAGCAACGTGGAAGGAAGTATATAAAACGGTTTAACAAATTAGAGAAATTTTCCATATTTATTTCATGTTCAATGATTTCCTTCCAAACTCAAAAGATTATAAAAGTTATGACAAATAACCAAATAAAAAATAATATTAATGGTTTCATTTCCAAATCCTAAATCTTTATGATTTTCAACGGTAAATGTTTTTTCTTCAGTGTGGACATATTTATAAATCACTCTTTTTATTTATTTATGAATCCTATAGTTTTATTACTTAATTATTAGATACTGTAATAAAATTTACTCTTCGTATCAAGTAAGAATGATATTTTGTAGAGGATTATATAATACGGATGTATTAAAATACATATTTAATTTTGATATTTTTTAGAATAATTTCATCAGTTAGATTATACGTTCGTGTTTTATTTTATTTATTTTTTTTACTCGATATTATGCAAAAGGCGCTTAGTTGTGTACGAAAGTTAATATTAAGCTAACATGAATACTTGATACCGACCTTTGCTTTCTATTGTGACACAAAATAACTTCCTTGCTCTTGAAAGGCACGGAAATTAGCTACTATAATCATATATGTACTGCGGTGTGTATTGCTAGATAGAGTATAATTTCTTTTCTACCTTTTTCATTTTATATTACTGCGACGAGAGGAAAAAAAACTCGAGCATTATATTTTCGACTGTCAATCACGAATAACTTAACTGTGGAAGGATATCCTTCATTGTACGAAAAAAGGGGAAGCAAATAAAAAGAAAAAAAATGAATGGGAGAAAAGAAGAAGAAAAGGGGGTTTTTACTGGTAGAAAAGGGGCTTCATAAAAGAGCCCGGCAGATTAAGAATGACACTCTGGGCGTATGTAAGGGCGGCGGTAGCAAGTGGCAATTACCACTTACAGCGCCGAAAATTACAGGGGCGCGAGCGCCAGGGCGGAAAATGATACAACTCACGCGAAAAACCTCTCGAATTATCGAAAGATATGAAAATATTTTGTGAGGAGTGGAATAAAAAAATGTACGCATAGAAAAGATGATATGACTGCGAATGGGATAATAGGGTACAGGGAAAAGTTAAAAAGAGAAAAAAATTCATAAAAAAAAAATGTGAGGGAAAATACCTTGTAATGAAAGGATCCTCTAGTAGCATTTATTTGATCCTAAATACTTTCTTTTTGAAAAATGATTTTATTTCCATGGGAATTTGTTGAAGAGAAATGTTTCGCTTATATTTCAGAGACAACGTGTTGGGTTCCGAACACTTGTTGATACGTTGCGATAAAAGGAGTTTCTTTTATTATTTGATGGATTCCAACACAATGAACATGAAATACAAATTTTATATTTTAGGTTTTACAGATGATAATAATGATTTATTTTAGTTTCTTATTAAAGATAATTAATACACAACTCATCATTTTTTATTCCACATTTAAGGCAAAATTACTTTATACATAAAAACTTCATCAAATGATCCTAAAAATATTTAGGAGGTTATAAAGTAACTAATTATAATTTTTAAAAATTAAATGTTTATACTAGAATAAGATTATTTTTGAAAAATTGGGGTTGATATTTTATTTCCCTTTTCAATTTAATTAAATGTACTTGCTGAGGTTATTTGTTTTAAGAAAGTATTGCTTCTTAATAGGAAAATTTACTGCATTCATATTTTTACTCAAAGTTTGGAATGTTTAACATAAACAATGCATTTTAGCTTTTGATATAGATAATATTTCTCTCTTATAGAACTGAAGAAGTCATTTGGATTCTGGCTGAACATTGAAACGGATATCGAATGTCAATCAAAAATGTATTCGTGCATATTATAGGATTGGTACAAATGTTTACAATATCAGTAACTCTGAATATTGCTTTTATAGAATCAAAAGGCAAGTAAGCAACAGACATATATGTATTTTACGCATATATTTTTATTATCTTTTATGCTCATATTTACGCCTTTGTGACATCATAATTGAATACGACAAACGCCTTTAATGAAAAACGTAATAATTATCTTCTTAATCAAAACGCCAGACATGGTGACAAAGCTCATTTATGAAAAGTTTTTAAAATTCTTATACATATGAACACTATTTATTAATTTCAATTCAAAGATTTTATATAAAAATCCATATTTTTATGCAATCATAGTTGGCAGTCATTCTTTTGAAACATTTAATATGATATTAATATTGTTGTTTCTGAACTTAAACAGAAACGCAGTTCATTTAAAAAGATTAAATTCAAAAACAAAGATCATGTGTATAGTCTTGAATATGATGTAAATGCATAAGTAAATTTAAGAATAAATGACTTCGCAATTAATGGCTTCAAAAGATTAGAATAAGCTTTAACAAAATAAATACCTCTTCAAAGGACTTTTTTAAGTATTTAATGAAAAAGTTACTTTTTGGTAACTATTCCTAATGCAAGCTTAAAAGAATTATTGTGTAAGCCATTCCTATTTTCTAAATTGATTCCAGCTTGGATGTAGCACCATTAACATTTATATTCAAAGTTATATATTATAAGAGTTTATTATTCAGGACAATAGTTAAACTTTGAAACATAAAGAAAATATTCTTTGCAGTTATTATATAATGTAATAATTGATTAAAAATAAATATTATTTATGAATATCAATATTAAACTTGAATGGTTTATTTTCTCCCTTTTTATGTCATTAAATGACAAATTTAATAACACGCTTATACATCGTTTATGACATCTATAGCTTAAAAATCGATCCCAAGTAGATCTTGTCCGATGAAACTCTTCTATGCAAGTCGCCAAGCGAATCATATCGAAGCGTATTATATCCAGCAGAGCTGAATGTTTGCTAGGCTAGCATCAAATGACGCCCCTGAGTAGCATCCACTGGAATTGAATATCTGAATTCAATGCATTGCCCGGAGTGTGCATGGGAAGTAGTAGTCGGTCAGTGGGGAGGTGGGACGGGCACGGCAATTCCGTTACGGAACGCCGGATCCGAGCGTGTGAACCGTAATTCTGTAACGTGTCAAATAATCCGCTCGATCCCACTGTTGGCAGAATGTTTGCTCGCATGGGGTCATGCTGCCTGCGATGGTGCAGCCTTGCATTCTCTGGAATGGGGTGTATATAGTCCACTATGGTTAAATTCGAATTATGCGATGGTTATATATATATAAGCCGGATGACCGAGTCCCCCGCTATGCGCCTCGTCTGCTAATAGTTTGAATAGTATGCATTGTAAGCCATATGGTCACATTCAGAGCATGTTCTCTATGAGAAATTATAATGGGACATAAATTATAAGCTGGAATACCATACTATGCAATGTGTTTAGCTCAAAATGAATAAATGGGATTTAGTGTATGCTGCTGGTGACATTAATAACTTTGAATTTAGAAGGATGGGTTGACAGGGGGAGGGACTAAAGCAAACTAAAATACGCGACATAATATTGACCAATTCTGTATAATGAACAGGAAGATTTTTATTGAATTTTTTTAATATATATAATTTGCTATTTTCCTAATCTTGACAAAATAAAATTAAGTGATCATTATATAACATTTTTAGCTACATACGATTTACTTTTAAAATAAATTAACTCGTAATTTTATTTATAATACTATTTTTCTATAATAAATATAAACAAAATGATAGAATTCTAAATACATTATAAGTCATTCGCTGTTCCATTAAAATGAGAATCCACGTTTCTTGTAATTTTAGAACATAAAGACATTGTTTTTCTTTCTAACTTATATTACTTTATTGGTTTTTACAAATAACACATACAAAAGCTTAAATGACCAATCTGGCTAATGTATCAAATTTAAATTAAAAATTAAAGTATAGTTTCAATAAATTTTAACCTTCCATGTAATAAACTCTCTAATATATGTTGTGCGTGTTATAATAGATTTTTCTCATTATACTCCTTACATGTTTTGCAAGACACATTGGCATTATGGTAGTAAATATTTTGATAAAATTCAAATCTATAGTGCTAATGTGTATTCATAACACGCTAGTGGTAGTTTTTTATTTATTTCTATGCAAGAGATTTTATCAGATCGTTATTTTCATGTAGAATGGATAGCATAAATCACAAATAAGTTTTGGTAACTTCTTATGAAAAATATGTCCTGATGTTTGCTTGGAAGTAACTACGGAAGGAATGTTACTTTAATCATTTAATATTTTGTGAAAAAAGAGTACCTGTATGACTCTCATATTGAGTCCGGTCTCTTGAGCCAGCTGCTCTCTGATATGCCTCGTGGGCTTGGGTGTCGCTGCAAAAGCTGCTTTTAATGTCTCCAACTGCTTTGCCTTGATGGTAGTGCGTGGTCCTCGACGCTTTGTGCCAGGCGTATTTTCGTCATTTTGGGCTGCCGAGGTGGACGAATTGGTTGTTTCGCTGCTGCTGTTGTTGCCATTGGGACCACCGGACGCAGGATTGGGTCCACTAGCTGGGCCTCCCACACTGCCCGGTGTTGTGTGGAGGTGCAGTGGAGGCCCTGTGGGACTACTGACGGTAGATGTCCCACCATTTAGACCGTTATGACCGCCGTCCCTTTCCACACTCGAGTCTCTCTCACTCAAAGGTCCATCTGGGTCTGGACCCAAACCATCCCCAAGATCGTCGAGGTCATTTCCATCCGAAGGAGAGCTAGCAGCAAGAACACCTGCAAAAAAGAACCAGAAATTTATTTGATCAGCTGTATTTTAAATAACTCAGAATTCAAAGTATATTCGTATATATTGTTATTTGTAAAAACTAAATTCAGTTTTATTTCAAAATTTTTGTTTTACCTCATGCAGTATCTTTTAGTTTAAAATTATAAGGGATGTTTCTCTTATTTTGTTTGCCATCTGAGAACTTTATTTCATAACGTGTGAGATTTATAAGATTACAATCTGGATATCCATAGTATTTATGTGTGTTTTGCAATGTGTGTTAGTGTAAGATTTTTGGATGAACTTACTGGATCATGTGTGATGGTGAGTACCACAAAACATTGATCCTTTATGATTAGAGAGCTTACATTCGCAAATAAGAAATGATATTTTTTTCTTCATTTTATTGTAATAATATTAAGAGCTCCAACATTTACAACCATTTATTGTACGCATAATAATTTTCAAGTCCTAAAAAAAAAGCCTTAATCTCAAAAGATCACGATTAGTATGAATAAAGTAACATTAGATAAAGTAAACTCTCAATTATTAAATAAAGAAACGAAAATTACTTTAGAATACTAATACATATATCGCAATTAAAAAAATTAATTTTATCACAAATGTATTTATGTTTCCAGAAAAAAATTTACATTCTTAATTATTTATATGCATATGCACTCACACATATATATTTACATGTCATGTGTGTGTGTATTTAGTACAATTCATCCTAAACATTACAATTAAATATATGTTTATACACTTCCCATTCTGAATTCTTTTGTGGTCAACTTTTGAGTAATCTTGTTTAAATTGTTCATTTATTTCGTTTTAATATATCGATATACATTAGGCACATTTTTTTTGATACACTATTTTATTGAACAATAATTAAAAGAAAATATAAAGATATAAGAGAAAAATTTTCTCAATACATAAATTCATATACAGGAAATATATTATTCCTGACAAATTGAATAAGAAAATACATAAGGTAGCTAAGAACAAAAGTCCTTTCAATGACTTGTGCCATAATCTAAGTCCTTTCACTTACAAGAGAAATGGCACCAACTGTTTCGATGGAATGGAAAATTGTCACGTGAGCGAATGTAGGTGATAAATGGGGTATTTATTAACCATAAATTCAGATTGAATCTGAATGAGACAGGTAAACACAGATTATTCATGACAATTGTCACCAGTTCGTTCATTCATTCAAATTTTATACTATTTGATCAATTATTTTGATGAATAAGTTTTGATCAATTGAGTGATTCAGTCCTTCCTCATCATGGAGCGAAAGTAAATTCTATATTGGAAATTTAAAGCTGAATTTAACCTGGAAAAATTTGCTGACATATTGTTAAAAGAAGAGTGTTTAGTCAAATTTTAATAATTCGTGAGTCAAATAGGATTATCGTGTTATTAATTTTTTTGTTCTGATTGACAGTGGCATAGTTGTCTGTATCTTTAAGGTATAAGGCGAAATATTTATCATTCGTAATATATTAGAAAAAATGTGTGCAGCACATATTTTATAACTTTTGCTATAGTTTCTTTTTTGAAGGAAATTCTGATTATTTAAATTTTTTTATTTCAGAAAATGATAAATATGAAATAGCAGAAAGTTTTCGAAATTCATAATTTTTGAAGAATAAGTTCTGTGTGGTTTGTTTGGTTATATGACTTTAAAGTTTCTATCTGAAAAGATTTCAGATTCATATCACAATTTATTTCTTAATTTTCGTCGCTATTTTCCGCTTATAAATGTAACCTATAACTTTTAGATATTATCTACTATTTTTTTGATTATAAAATATAAATTTAATATGCTTTCTTTAGTAATTATGTAAATCAGCTGTGGAGAAAGTTGAATGTATAATCTTAAGAACTACGGAATAATATTATTATGTCACGATACTAAAAAATGTAATATAATGTAAGAAGCTCATTTTATAATAATTATCTCGCATAAATATAAGACTATTTTTTTTCAAAATTGTTAAATCGTATGCTGTGAAGTTTTAATCAGTAAATCTTCTAAATAATAAAAGTATAGTAAAAATATTTCACACTATTGCAAAAACTTACTTGCATGTTTTGATTAATTTTATGGATAGTTACAGATATTGGGGCTTATAATGTATGGAAAGTATTTTGTTTATAGTTAAAAGTCAATTTTAATAAATACTTTTTGTATTAATAGTTTGTGCTTTGTTCCAAGTTAAAATACGTTTTTGCTTTAATGTCATCATATATACCACACAACAAGCTACTAATAGTGTTTTGAGATATAATTTAAACAATCGCAAAATTTTAAATGCGAAAACAAGTGAACAAAATTTCTTATCTATTTACTAATATGTCATAAAATTATTATCATTTCCATAACACAATTTTGCTTATGATTAACTATTCTGTGGCTATCGAATGGCAAAGTTAGTTAAATCTTTTATATTAAAAAATAGAGCTAAGGAAATAGAACATGCTTATGTAATTATTTTAAATATGAGATCGAGGCAAAATCAGTACCATATTCCAATTTTCAACATGAAGAGATTCTTAAATTGATAACTATTAATCATTTTCTTAAAAATGTGATATATATTTGGAAAGTATTGGTAAGAATAAGAATGACACAAACAACTGTTTCTAAGTAGCTAAGGATAAATTTCTTTTATGAAAGAGAGATTCTAGATTTAATTTTATTCTAAGTTTCTAAGCAACTTAAAAGAAAACGTGACCAAGGAATAAAAAACATAAACAGCGTGTTTTTGTCACTTCTTTTAAAAAACGAAGCAGTTCAATTCATTCCTGCAACAATCAGTTTGCCCTTCCCCATTTTAGATCGGCAATAGATACCCGTTATCCTTGGCAATATTTTCCCCCTAGTCCGTCATAGTATATCTCTTCAATGGCACCATCTCATGTATTATTCATGGATTCTACTGTAGATCGCCAGTGCAGATGGCGTTTAAACTGTAACTGCACCCTCCCCTTCAATTCTACACGAGATATATATACTTATATACCCGAGAATTACATCATTTAGTCGGATCGCGCACCCTACCCCACCCTTTCCAAAGCCAGGGCATTGTTTAATAGTTGGGTGGCAGGGGGGTGTTGTGAGTGACAAGAGCATAGATAACGGGTGTCAAAACGGCACGTGACACGTTTTATTTCGTGACCTCTGACTTGCAGGACTAATCTACACCCCTGGGAAAAGTTTATCAAGGCAGTGGAGTACTTAGTGTGAAATTTCAGACGAATTTAAAGCCGGCACGTTTAAAGCATTAATTTAAAAACAGGAAAAAGGATACTGTACAAACGTGCTCACGACAGAGAACATTTTATATTCTATTGGTGCAAGCAAACATATTGAATGAAAAGAGTCGTGGTAATCAGGCGTGGAAAAGTGTCGTTCTTGTGTCTAGAAGGTGATGGAATTTATACTTGACCTCTCTAAAAGTCCTAGTTTTAAAGAAACCTGCGTAATTTAAACTTTCATTTCGTCTAATATCTTTCCCTTGGCCAGCTGGTATTTTAAAGAAGAATAAATTATTTTAATTACCGATACCGACAATTGAATATTATTCAAAAGTACGTAGTTAAATGTGGTTAGATGTTTCGATCCATAAAAACAGCCAATCAAAAACAGGTAAAGCAATAAACTCTATAAAATGTTCAAAGGAAAACCAATGTATTGTACATATTAAGTTTAATATTTATATATAATTTCAATAAGATACTTCATTGTTTAATTTAGTCAATTGAATTTATTTAATTATTTCATTTGATTTCTCAAAGTATGGAATGTGAAATTTTTCTCCATTCCTGAATTTATATTTAAGTATGGGAACTTGTATTACTTAAGAAAATGGAGATTGCGCAAGTTAAGACAAATTGCTGAACCCTATTTCAGTAGCGTTTGCTTTTTATTTCCTTGAATATTGCATTATTTTTTTTAATTTTCCATTAAGTTAGGACTAATGTATGGTTATTTAAATTAAAAAATGTTAAATAATTTTTCAAATGAAATACTTTTTATTATTCACTTATTTTAATATTAATGGATAGTAGTTAAAACATTTTAATTTAATTTAGTGCCTCATGCTTGGAATAATGAAACGTATTCTCCATGGTTGAATTTTGGTTTTACGTTGGCTCTGGCTTAAACTTTCAAAGTCTGATTATATTACTGACAATATTTTGGAATGTAATAACTTATAGTATTGCTTTTTGGCATAGAACAGGTGGAGGATTATAAATAGAAAAGTTACTCACATTTAATTTTACTTGATGGAATTAAAGACGCCATGTTGAAAGCTTCTATGTTTCCTAAATATTCGTGGAGCACATTTACTGCCACCAGTTCTTGGTGACTAAAATTTTTTGACAAGAAAGGCGAATAATAAAAGATTTATTCAAACATGAGACCTACTAATATTATCAACTTCTTGATATCGATATTGTTAAAAACTACTTTTTATACAATTATCCGTTCTTATGCATATTTTCTGGCATTTTTTAATTTAAATCCATAGCTTATAAGCATTTTTGTGTATTAATCTATCTATTTTGGAAAATTATCATGGGATAATATGGAAAAAATATTTATAAGCAAAAGTATCTCTAAAAGTAAATTTCATACATTTACTTTAATAAATATAAAATCCGTATCCCTCTCTCGGTACAATGTGAGTACAAATTAAGTTTATAAAAAAAATCTTCTATAAAAAAATTCTTTCTGCATTTTGACTTAAAATACAAGTTATGGTTCAGAATTGGAAACTTAATTGTACGATTAGCCTATTTTTCAAATACTGATAAAAAAAAGAATTAGCATCTTAGAAAATTTTTGCTTTGAAAAATACTAAGAAACTATGATTTACAAATGGCCATTTTAATTATAAGTACATGAAATGTCAAAAATAAATTTTATTATAATTTGAAATGCCATTTAATTATAAATACATATATTAAAAAAGAATTGTAATTTTAAGAAATTGAATAATAATATGCTGTTTGTTTAACTGAAAATAAATAATTTATTCAAGTGATTATAAGTCAGTAAATTTTTTGTGCTTTATTTATCTAGCATAAATTTTCTCATTAAATAGTCTATTAAATAGGTTAAACGGCAGTTTTTATTACATGAGAGTTAGTGTATTAGAAATTCTTAAGATATAAATTAAGACTTGGAGTTTTTTGTAAAAAAAAATATGTTGTATGAAATCTTTTAAAGAAGAAGTGAAAGATTGTTATTTAAAAATGATTTAGGAGAGCTTAACATGTGTTTCATATTTGTTACTTGAGAATTTTGTATTTTATCTCTATAGGCTATATTTATAAACACACAAAAAAAAAAAAAAACGGAGAAAAGGTTCATTGTTTAAACCAGATAATATAAAGCAGATAATCTAATTTTATAAAATTAAAAATATTAATTTTAATGAAATTATTTTTCTTAAACATTTCTCGCAATTCAACAAGAATTACTTTTTCTGGAAAAGAAATGTATTGAAATAAAGTTTATAAATTTAGTATTTTTTATTCATTTTTTTAAACAGGAAATGGCTTTTCCAGTCTTTTCCTTTTTGACATTGAAAAATATTTTATTTCAGTGGGTATACTAAGGTGTTCACTTATACGGACCAACCTGTTTCATATAAATAAAGATGATTTATATAACCATGAAGCTAGAAGTTCACATTTTAATGATACTAGAATTACTACCTTAGGTTTATTACATAAAAGTGCGATTCAAAATGTTTTAAAGATAAACAATCGGTGTAAATGGATGTCTGTTTTTAAAATGATTTATTTGTTTTTCCGGAATGAAAATATAAACTAATCAAATTTTCTTGAGTTATCTTATATGCTTGAACAAATATAATCATTTCAGAAATATTACACATTCCAGTTTCAAAACAAATTTGGGTGAAAAAAATTGTTAAACAGGCCACATTTCCAACTCTTATCAATGGTTGATGAACAAATATTTTATTTAGTCAAATCTCGGTCGGTTTTTTTTTTTTTTTTTATGATTTTGAAAATGGCAGTACAATTCTAAATAACAGATTAATGAATAGCTTTTATAAAATCATGAAAGGTCACTTTCATTAAATCTTAAAGAAGGTTTTTAAAAATCATCAAAGAAATAAAAAAACGACTGTCAGAGTATAATTTGCATCTCTAAGTTTGTCAAAAAAATTTTTTTCTCTTTTATGAAGCAAGGAAATGGTATGATTGTAATTCTCTCTCCAATCAACGGAATCATTTGACAATTGCATAATTTACGAATTTGTTCTTAAAATTTCAAAATATTATTATTATACATCATGTATTCATTTGTATTAAAAGATTTAGACATTTACTAATGGTTGGTATTTTCATGGTAGCATGTTACAACTACATGTTTTGGAATCAGCTTAAAAGAGAACCATTCATGTTTACTTAAAGGATGTTGATACCAAGGATCTCGAGACATTTGCCTTTTTCAATTTTGAAAAACAGATCGACTTCGAACATGGGCCCGATTTTACAATTAAACTTAGTGGTGCGAGCCCGAGCCAGGATTCGAACCCAGGTCCCACCCATCTGTAGTCAAGTACGCTAATCACTAGACAGATTTGGCGGCTATTATCATTACTAATAATCGTTATTATGCTTCGTTGAAGATAAATACTGATATGCAAATTAAAATGTTCAATCATCTATCAGTTAAGTTATCTGTTTCTGTATTAGAGACATTTTAATTGTCCAAAGAATGCTTTAATTACAAAATTATGTGATTAGTTTTGCAGTTCTGTGATCTATTAGGAATATTTGAAGTTTCATCAATGTTACTGTCTTTCTTACAAGGATTTATGAGAAACTTATTTTAATGGCAGGCGATATTATTGTAAACAACTTGTGTACGTAGAAAAAAAATTATAAAATATAATGCAATTTTAAGAAATATGCAACCATAAGAATGTATACGTGAAAAAGAGATAAGATTGAATTTAATATATGTTGTATAAGAAATATATATCAGCAAATGTCGCATTCTTGTGTGATGAGTAGCTTTCTCCATCCTTTGCTCCATTCGATTCGTTGCGCTAGGACGAGCGTGAAAATAGATTTATTAAATATGGATAGAAGGGGTCATAGAGCAAGGGAGTTCATTTTCCAAGTTTTGGTCGACGCGTCAAGGAACTAATTTTTTAATACCTTTTCTTTCGAAAAACACGTATCTTGTGATATTTTTATAATGCTTCATAAAATTCAGCTCACCAAATCATTAAGTTCTTATTTTTTGTCAGAACAATGTACTTCATAATTTGTTTAGTGATGGAAAGGCAAGTCGAGCAACTCTTGATTTTTTTTATTCTTATGAGATTAATTGTATTAATGCTTATTACGTACAGACACTATTTTCCGTAAGTTGTCTAAAATAATTCCCGCCCTCCCACATAGTTTATTTCATCTATTGCATCAGCTAAATAATTAAATATTTCAGTCAATTTTGAATTTATTTGTAATTTTGATTCGTCTCAAGATCCAGCAAATGCACATATTTTCTAGAGTTGTGGATTTAAATTGATTTTTCTATTTTATAAATTATCAGTTTTATGAGTTATTTGCTAAGAATCTTCAACTTTGTGAAAATGATGTTCTGCATTTTATATACTGAGCTAATTTATGAATACAAAAATTTGGGCACAAATTCTAACTCTGATGAGTTAAAGATGGTTTTAAAGGTACTATAATAATGTTTTGAATCTTCAGTAGCTATCAACATCTTAATTAAAATACTCAAAACAAGAATAAACTCAGACATGAAAACAGAACATAAGCTTGTATATTTAATAAATGTAAATATATTTACAATTCAATCAATAATTTTAATTGTACATACTACTAAAAATATTAAACAAATATATTGTATTAATGTATTAATATTTTTAGTATACAAATATATACTAAAAAAATTGTTTATTTGAATTATAAAAACTGTTTATTTTGTATATATATATATATATATATATATATATATATATATATATATATATAAAATAAGACGAAAAATTTATTTACTAATTTTTTAAGCAGTGAGTATCAGATTGCATCCGCTTTTTATATTAGTGTATCTCTTTCTATTAAATATTAAATTTATTTAGTTAAATACTTATTTAATGTGAATTAAAGTCTTCCAATTTAATATGATTTACTGGTATTAATATAATTTGATGCAATTATAAGATTAAAAAAATTTCCAATGAATTCAATTTTATGGATATTTAATCATAATTATTTATGTACATAATTAGTTAAATGTGAGTTTTGATGATTTATTATAACAAATAAGAATAATATAGAAACGTGCTAATATAAATAAAAAATTGAAATTAATCAATTATGGATTCAGCTTTACATTTCATCGAATATAAATTATTAAGTTCATTAGAAGAATATACGCATAAAAAAGATAAGTTTCAATAAGCAGTACTTTCATTCTGCTCAAATGAAAAAAGAACAAAATAAATTCCCAAGATATTTTCTCATTGATGCAAATGAAAATATCATGTTCAATATTTCCTGCAAGAAACATAACTGTTATTTTTGTTTCATGAAAATGTATCCTAAATTAATAATCTAATTACTATGTTTAATAGGAAATATATAAATGTCATTCTTAGGGCAGAAAGGGGAAAATTCTAGGTATAAATAAATGTATTTAATTTCTTTTATCAATCATTACGAATTTAAAGTTTTCAATGATATAAAAGCAGTAAAAGATTTTAATATCATCTAAATCATGACGGTTTTCATTCTTTTTTTTTATCTGCCAAATTCAGTCTACCTACCTTTATTCGATTTTTCGTGAGTATTCAGAATAAAATCAAAAACATTGAGAATTCTAAAAGTAAAGCAGAAAAAGAAGAAATATATTCTCATTTTTCATTGTTTTTTCTTCTTTTTCTTTTCCCTTTTACTCCCCCATATGCATTGTTTCCGCCGAGTCTAATCAATAGTTTCCTCCCATTCGTTGGACTGCCGACCCCCTACGGTACCCCCTATCATGAACTTCTTCATCCCCACCCCCGACACCTGCAGGGAACTCAAGAGCCCCTCCCCCATCTCCACCCTATCGATTATTATCCCTTTTCCTTTTTCTTCGTGAAGCCCTATCGTAAAAGAAAAGAAAGCGCGTTTCTCTCTCTTATTCCTTCCTTTTTCATTTTGGAAATACAGGGCCTGAGTGTGCGTACAACTTTGTCTTATATTTCATTCGTCTCTTGCTGAAAATGAAGAAACAGGATGAGATGAATCTGAAGCTTCGATCGCAGCAGTAAAATTAATGCGTCACTTCGATTGTAGGATGACGAAGAAATGAAACAAAAAAAATTTTTTTTAATACTATTCTTGTCAAGGTATTTAAAAATTCGTTTCTTGGTTTCGGTTTCTATATTTGTAATACTCTATTTGCATGATCAGCATAGAGACTCATATCTTCCATTTATCACGAGCAATGAAAATATTTTACATAAAATGATTAATTTATTGTCTAATTATTAATACAAATCTGTTATCAATTGTTAAGATCCAATACAGTTCTAAGGATATTAAATACATACGTATGATATTGTAAAATTTCTCCTAATGTTTTAATTCCGTCATTTTAAATTTATTTATGATAAAAATCATATCTTTTCAAATATAATCTTTCAAGTATACTTAGTTTTATTTTCAAATAATTTTCACAAGTTATTTTTGCTTTCT
>JAPDSC010126480.1:0-12251 GCA_026290005.1 Latrodectus geometricus
ATTATGAATATGTAAGAATAAATACATAAATAAACATATTTATTTTTTAAGACGTTATGTATTAACGTATATAAATATAATAAATTTTAAATTTTAACTCTATTTTGTATCATTGCTGAAAGAATAATTTTTAGTTTACTTTATGTTGCATGATTTAAAGGCAACTAAATAAGATCAAACATATAATTGAATTTAATTATTTCACAATGACCACTTTGTAATTATTTTTGTTAATTTCTTTCATCATTGCAAATTTTCAACAATATATTCTTCATGAAAACTTAATTAAGAGTAAGTTTTAGGTTAATTTGTGATTAGGTCCCCTACTTCACCAACTCGCGAATTTAAAGCGCTTCTTTGCGCATGCTCATTAATTACTCTTTTATTTTAGCCTTTTCATTGGTCGCAAATTAAGTTTCTCTTTGAAATAGTGGTATAATTTTCGTCATGGCATCAGCGATCTTGAAAACGCGCCAAGTAGGGGACCTAAAGCCCATTTTCAACAATTTTTAAAATAAAATATACCTTGTATAATTAAACGGAGTAATAGTTTCATGCCATGCAGATCACACTTAAATTAATAGAGGATTTGAAACGTCTTCCTAAGAAGTAAATTAATTATTCCTATTTAATGTCGCAATGAATAAGTTCAGTACATTCATTCTTTAGTTCAATTTTATTTTGATCGTCATTTTTTTCCTCTGTACCTGGTAAAAATTGAATGGGAAAAGGAAATTCTAAATTATACCTTTTCAAATATAAATATTTATTCTATCCTGGGAATTATAAAAACATTAGTAAAGCAGTTAATTTATTAGTCAAATTGTTCATAATACAATGCATATTCCATAAATCACGATAAGTATATTTTAATTGATACAGCTATACATAGATTTGTAATGATTTATTATGTGGATGACATGGGGAGTTTTAATAACAACTTCTAATTTTAATCTGCAATCAATAAAAATTTAATTTCACAATACACTTCCTTGATAGTTTAGAATTTAAATACGAATTAAAGAAATTGAAGAATTAGCGAAAATTAAAGACAAATAAACTACAAAGTTAAATCGTATTGATTTAAAACTTTAACAGTTAAGTAGTATAGATTACTCCATTGTTTGAGCAGTCTATTGTTGGTTGTAATTAAAATATTTACACATTGTTGAACTATAAAAAGTAACATTTCTGTGGTAATTTAAAGTTGCTGGATGTTTATTGTTTGCAATCACGTCGAATGATTTTCATGGTGTATAGTTTTATTTATATATAATTGACTATATATAGTAATAAATTCACAGATAGTTAAAACTAATCCTTACTTTAATGACAAGAAAATATCACTTGAAATAAAATGCCACTTTCAAGCGATAATAACACAGCGTAGTGAAATTTGCAATTGAAATATTTTTCTGTTACATTATAATTTTTGGCTGTCCATCTAATAGTCCATTAGAATAAATTCGTAGTAGTTCAAGAATTATAGTCAAATAATATAATAAAAGTAAGTACGTATATATTTGGTAAAACATGATACAATGTACTTAGCTCACATGACATATCACGTGACATACTTTATTAGAGTCATGTAAAATTTATAAATTTCTGTAAATAGAAATAACTTAACATGTCATTTCCTAATTAGTTATAGTGAAGCTAGAATTGAATAGGTAATTTAAAACTGCAAATTTAAATATAAGGAGACTATAATTGCAAATTGCTTAGTCAAGTGCTGTATTAGCAAATCACAACTATTCTGAAAGTTACTAAACTGTTAATTCATGCATATAAAATACCATATTTCAAAATCTTTAAAATATGTAACGATTGCTGAATAATATTATATTGTTTGGCTGTGTGAGTTTACCTGAGATAAAATTAAAATTGTTTTTTCACTTAGTTTTAGTTAACATATCAATTTATAAGTTTTGAAAGGAATTATGTAATAAATGAATTAAAACAACAATGATTTTGTAACTTCTAATTTGGCATTACATCATAACCCAGTATATCCTTCATAGAAAAATATCGTAAAAAATAAAAGGCTGAAAGCCAAGAACTTAAGCGTTAGCAGCAAGCAATTCAACGATATAATAGATAATAAAGATAACAATTATTTTTCTTCACATTTTCAGAAACACGATCTTTAAAGTGTTTCTCCAAGAGTAATTGCAAAAGTAACCATTGCCTATTTCACAAAATATTTTTGCTGATATTTTTCTCTAGTATTATTATCAAACACTCCCTTGTAATTTTGTTTGGAAAGCAATATGAGGAAAATATTTTAGTAGATTTAGAAATAAAATAGATTTTAGCTTAAAAATTATTTTTTTAGATGACTATTATTTATATGACGTACTAAGTATCTTGTAAAAATAATTATTTATAATCATAAATTCAGGTGAAATAAATAGGGAATTATATATTTTAAGATTTATCTATAATTAGTATTCTAAATTTAGTAACAAAATATTGAAAAGAATTTCGCTTAATTTACATTATACTCATTAATTGACATTCTTGAAGTTTTACAATTGGAAATATTTTCAATAAAAAAAACAGTATTTTAAAAGCTTTATATGAATTTCTCTTGTGATTTGTCCAATGTTTTTTCTCACTGTACGTTGTATCATCTATCAAATAATATTAAAATTATCATGGAAAGTGGTTTTTAAGAATTGTTGATAAAATCTATATTTAGTGATTTTTTATTGAAATCATAATGTATCGTATAGATTTATTTGTCTTATTCTGTTAATCTGTCAATTTCTTATATTCTGTCTAATAATTTTTTTTTTTACTGTGTACTGTATCATCTATAAAATAACTTTAAAATTATTGTGCAAAATGAAAAATTTTAAAGATTTAGTGATAAAATTTAAAGATATTATATCTGGTAATGTCTTTTCATTGAAATAGTGATACATCACGGATAATTTTAAAAATTAAACAAAAATAATATCAAAATCAAAATTATGTACTTTTTAGATTCCTGTTTCAAAGTCTCACAGGGCTTATGATAAATCTGACCTCAACATCTATCTAATTCACAACTAAGTATATCTTCTAAAAGGATTTATGCTGTCAACTAAAATCTCAGCATCTTTTTTTCAGTTCAATGATCAGTTTGACTTCTCATTTTAAGAATATGGATAATTCATGCTGTTTGGTATAAAGTTCCGAGAAAATATATCAACATATTCTTGTCATGGACGCACACAAATATACCTACATACTTATATATAAATTTTCCGCAAAAAATACAATAATTAAATATGATGTATATCTTTCGAATTTCTATAGTAAATGAGATATTTAAGCAATTTCAAGATTTTACAAATTTTAATTAATGTTTCCAAGTTTAAAACATTAAAAACTGATATGAGTAGAAATTGTATATAAATAAAGGGAAATGCGAGATATATATTTTTAAGAAATAAGCTGTGCATGTAGTTTGTGTAAGTGAAACTATACTTACATTAATAAATGTATCTAGTGTGTTAATTTTTTAGTTTTCTTAAATCTTCTTTGATTGCATTGTATCATATTTTTCAGAATTTTAAGAAAATATTTATTTAAAATTATTTATTATACATAAATAATTCTTTATTCAGTTGTTAAATATCAAAACATAAAATTTAGTAAATAAGACAATTAGTTAAATTTTTGTGACTTGTGTATTTATTTTAATAACGGTAACATTAAATGAAATTTAAGATAATTTACTTCCATTGTGTTAAAATTGAAACTCTTTGATTTGTTTTTTCTAGAACCCATTTCATTATGAGGATTTCTTTTCTTAGTTTATTTTAAATTTTCATGGATTTAAAATTATAAAGGGCAAATGACAGTCCCAAATATCATATTCACGATTTTCAGATTTCATATATTGGTTATTTTAAAACATCTAAAATAGTTTTAAATTAATCTCTTATTTTGTTATGTACGTATTTAAAACTAAATACAGTAAACGTGTTATAATTTACTGTTACACTTTTAATAAGAATTTTTAGCAAAAAATTTATTATTTATTTAAAATTTTAGCATTTTTAAACCATGGTATATTTTTGTCAAGAAAAACCATTGTTGGACACAGCTGAGTAGAAATTAATTGTTTGGATATTATTGTTATTTATATGGGGTACTAATACTTTTATTTCATTTTACTTGATATCTTTATCTTCAGACAAAATTTGTAAAAATAAATTTGCACACTGTGATACCATGAAAATAATTTACCCAATTACTATATAAGTGAGAAATCATATCAAGAATAATTTATTCGAGATAGATTTAAATTTTAATGAATTTCATATATTTCATTTAATAGAAATTAAAAAAGATTAATTATAATATTTTACTTCAAAATAAAAGCTATCTTTATTAATATTGATACAAGATTTTTTTCTGAAAATTGTAAATTTTTATACTTTAATATATGAAAAATGTAAATTAAGGCAAATAAATATTCAAATGTTTACGAAGAATTATTAGAGAAGCTAAAATTTTCAATGCACAATAATCTGTATAGTTTTCTTTAATTTCTTTGATTGAAAATCATATAAAAATAGAATCACGCTCTCAATATAGTCATATTATTGTCTAATCTAGGAAATAAGCAATGGTATGCATATTGTTACTAAACATATTGCATACAGTTTGTACATCCTAATAATCTTTTCATTCATTTAAGATTAATATATAAGTTTGCCACTAAATAATCTCCTTGAACAAGTTTTATTCTAAATTAGATTAATTAAAAAAATCATAGTTGTTAATTTGTACATGATCAACATTGAAGTAATTTTAAATGCTTTTAGCAAATGCTTAAATAATTTTCTTGTAATTATAACTTAAAATCCTTGAATCAATTTACATATTATTTTCAATGTGTCGGAAGAAATTTGATGTAATACTTAGAAAGATAGAAGAAAGATAATTCACATTTGTTAATGAAATTATAAATTTTGTTGAACTCCAGAGACAATATGAACAACTTGAGAAATTAACATTTACTTTTCTTCATATTTATGAGTTTAGTAAATGCAAATATTACCTCAACTGTTTTAAGGAAACCGTTTGCATATTTACTTATGGAATATCATTTAAATATGTTAATATATTTTTACTGTTATTATTAAAATATATTAAAATAGAAAAGAGAGTCCCATTATAGTAGTTTTAATACTTTATACATAAAAATATTGAGAATTTTATTCCTCTATATTTAGAGTGTAGTTAATTGCAAAGCTACTCTCAGAAACATTAATTCTTAATATTTTTAACAAAATGAAAAGCTGTAAAATATTTAAAATAACAGCTATACAGATTTTCAAAAAAATTATGAATCCTATATGCTTGAAATTAAGAATATAAATTTATATTTTTATGTAGTTGTTAACTAAATTTACTAGTCTTTTAAATAATGAAAATTAATACACATAATAAAATAATATTTTCCAAAACATTGTTATAGATTCCTTATTGTGAAAAATATTATTACTAAGTTGTTTTTTTTTATTTTCAAAATTAAAATATTTATTTCAATGAAAATTAAAATATGGTATGTAAAATTTCTCAATAATGTTTGTTAAAATGTCTCATAAAATGTATAATGTTAATTTATGCAATTTAAAATATAAAACAAGTATCATTATTAGATTTTAAAAGTATTACTTTAAAGTTAATCATTAAAACTATAGAATGAAGACTATTTTTGCAGTGACTTTTTGGAACTAATTAAAATACTTGGAATAAAGCTTGTTTTCTAATGTCGGTTTCCTAATGATAACAAAAGTAAATGTAAAGTATTATTTTTACTCACTTGACACCACCTAGGAAAAATGTATTATTTTATAGATCAACAAGTAACAATGTAGTATTTAATATAAGATAACGGCTTTAATTGTAAAAAAAAATCATTAAAATCAAAATTATATAAATATTAATAAAGTATAAAAATTTAAAATACAAATAATACAAACCAAAAAATTCCATTAGATGAAATTTACAATGCATATTTTGAGATAGTTTTATTGTCAACGTTATTTAATAAGGATCTTTAAGTCGAAACGCTATGAGATAGTGTATTACTTTGTAATATTTATTATATGCATTCCACTACGATGTTATCACATTAACCCTTCCTTGCATAATGGTGGAAATTTCAATCATAACCTATAATGCCCAAAAAATTATATAAAAGAACAAGTTCATTTTAAGTTGATCGTGTTTGGATACCTTTTTAATGTCCATTGCAAAAAAGAAACATAGCTGTCAAAAATAAACAAGTGTCGTTATCAGTGAAACGAGCTTAAAGTTGTCTCATTCCGCTGTTTGTTGTAGTTGCAATAAACATATGATTTCGTTTATAATTTTGTTTTATTATATTAGAGTTTAGAGTTTCTATTGCTAAAAAAATGAAAATGAGTGGAAGAAAGGTTTGTAACACGTGTTTCTGTTATTTTCCTCTTTGATTTCTATTTAGTACTAAGCTAATGATCTAACTTTGGATGATGATGGAAATTTTTAGCATATTGTTTTTTGCTAAATTTATACTATAAATATATACTAAGATTTTTTTAACCATTTTTCCTTTAATTTTGAACATGAATTATATCAACTTGATTTATTTCACCAATAAAGAAAAAATCATACAAAGAAGGGTTAATCGCTGTAATGCCAAACTGATACATATTTATTTTTTATTTTTAGTTTATAACTATTGTAGCTTCAGAAATATTGCATCAAAATTTTATTTTATATTGATAACAATCTCTATTATGGCGTGATGTTTCAATTTTAAACTTTTGCTATAGAATAAATGTTTCAATCATTGTTAAATTCGCGTACCATTAGTATTAATTTAGATACTATTAAAGAAAAATAATAATAAATTTTTATATCTAAGAATAACTACTCCATTTCTAGTAAAATATTTTGAGATAAACCTATCTGTATAAAATGCACAGTAAATCCTCATATTAATTTAGTGTTTATTGAATAAATAATTATTATTACTATTATTATGCAGTATTTATTAAAAATAAATAAGAATTAAAGAATTTTACGCTGAAAACAAGTTGTAATATGCAAATTATATTTTATAATAAATTAATGATCTTAATAAGCTTAATTTCTATATTTTCCCGTTTAGTGTTCCTTTTATCAGATTTATTTTGTATTATAACTATGAATTGTACTTTCTCAAGTTATTACTGCTTTTGTGGTTCAAATACACACCATAAAATAATTTAGATTAATTTTAAATGTTTGAAATGCTTATTTAAAATCATTGTGAAGAGTTTATTTCAAAGTAATCAAATCACAATAAGGTGCCTTTGATAAAATTTCATC
Source organism: Latrodectus geometricus (assembly GCA_026290005.1). NCBI lineage: Eukaryota > Metazoa > Arthropoda > Arachnida > Araneae > Theridiidae > Latrodectus > Latrodectus geometricus. Next base: position 7,360 of record JAPDSC010126480.1, read on the forward strand.
CCGATGTAAATTACTGAAATTAAATATTACTGATCATAAATTAACAGAATTTTGCTGACCCAACGTTAAAAGTTATACTGAATAAAAATATATATTTTCAAGAAATAAGAATTTTTTATATATTAGTATTTAAATCTCCTTAGCGTGGATTAGTACCTAAATTAATCCATGTTTTGTAATAAAATGACTAATATATCATGAGATATTTTTTAAGAACACATTAGTTTTTATGACTTGTAATATTAATTATGTTTTTTTATTAATACAATATTAGATTTCTTTTATGTTCAGCAAAAATTCAAGTCTAAAAATGTATAGGATAGTTTAAATGTAACGCTTCTCTCTTTTTATAATTATGCGTATATAATATTGTTATAATATTATTTTAGAATGAAGGTGCACTATTAGAATTTTAAATATTTTTTTTAAAATTTAAAGAAAATGCTTTTGCAAATGCAGAGATGTGAGCTGCTACACTTAGTATAAAATACACTGAAAATAAGGCAGTTAAGGACGTTTCTTAAGAAAAAAAAGGGCTTAGAAATATGTTTTTTTACAAAAGAATTTAAAAATAGAAGTATAAAAAATCAGAAAAAATGCATATATTTGCATAAAAAAAATCTATGAAAACTTTGTCATCAAAATTCAAAAGGTCTGATGCTTCCAAACTTGACACAGATTTTCAATTTTGTTTACCAAATTTCTTAAAAAGTTTAGAAAAATAGCTTTATATTTGCTTTTAGTGAAAATAAGAAAATCAAGGTTGATTTTATTCTTCCAACGTACCATCAATCATTGTTTAGCTGTCACCAACTGCAAATAAATATTCATAATTTCTTTAGTTTCTCAGGTTTTTAAAGCGTTGATGTATCTAATTATTTTTAAGTTGTATTTTAATGCACCATTGATTTATGTCTCTATTAAAGGTGAGAAGAAATTTAAGCTATGGAGGAATTAATAAATTTCACTTTATATTTATTAATTCCTTTAATAAAAAATATATGATAAGATTTATCTTGAGTAACAATAAAAATCAAAGGCAATAGCATGAAACAATAGAATTCAATACGAATAAGACAAAATCAAGAAAAAATATATATACAAATAGAGAGAAAGGCAGAGGGATCACCTCCTTTTATCAGGAGGGAGATGGTCAACGGTGCAAGCAGGATATTATTTTCTGACAAGCACAATGGATAAAAGTCTAAAAATCTTCGCGCAATTTTTCCTAAGGATATCTGTATTTTTTAAAGGAAAAATAAAACTGAAGTAAATAGAATCGAAACAATATATTGAAAATTAAGCAAATTTTCCCATAAACTCTAAATTTTAATTTGCTTTAACTTTTAATCTACATTTAAATTTATAAACTACTTTAAATTCTGAAATTAACTTAAAACTTTTCTTATTACTTTTCGCGACCATATTCTTCTGTGTTATACATATTTTTATGTATTGCTTTGCTTATTTCTCAATGTATTGCTTTGATTCTATTTACTTCAATTTTGATACATTTCCTTTAAAGAATACAGATACCCTATGGAGGAATAGCGTGAAAGGTTTTAGTCTTTTGTCCTGATAAATAACACTATCACTGATATAAAGAGTTTGGAAATTAATATTAGATGTAAAAGTAAATATGACAAGAGAAAAATTCTAAAATAAAGTACTTAATATTGGTTTCATACAATAAGATTATTGTTACATAAGATACAATTATAGTGTAAGCTACAATTTATTGCAATTATCGTTCATTCTTCCTTCACGTATCTGGGATTTCTTTCTATATGAACTTGATGATGTTCTAAGACACTATAACTAACTTTTTAATAAATGTTTGTTGCTTTCAGATATAGTTTCTCATATCCAAAATTTGCCGCAAACAGTGTAACAAAACCTCTTGTAGCTCTTTACCATTTTTCTGTGCTTCGACGTCTTCATAAGCATAATTTTTTGTTTTTCTTGCACTCCTCAATATATTTTACAAAAATTTCCTAGTTTTTCCTCCAATTTTACAACGAAGTATTGTTCATAAAATTTGTTTCTTTCAAGCGGTGGGCCACTTTATTTTTAAGAATTGAATGTCTGTTTTCCACAGATGTATCAGAATCTGTTTTCTAGAATTAAACAATTTCTTGCGTTAACGAAAATATAAAACTTAAATAAGATCAGTAAAATATAATAGAATTAAAAACAACAATTACCGCATACGTGTTGCCAAGCTCACTTCTATTTCAATACTTACTACTGGTATTCGGATGCTAAAACAATGGAATACCTACCATGTTAAGTCAAGTAAAGACATAAATATTCTAAGAATACGTTTCGCCCTAACTGTGAATCTAATTTTCGTCAAATTATTCTGCATAAACTTATCTTACTTTGCATGAATTAAGCAAAATACAAATAACATTCACAAAAAAACACTAGGGACGACTAAAAAAATTGGATTATACACTTTATTTCATTATTTAAAACTCAGGTAAGCTTTTCCTTTCAGTTTGTAAAATTACATTACAATCATTATTTAGTTTCCTTATTAAAATATTTGTTATGCGTTGTAGTCATCAATATAATTTCTTGTGTCTCATTTTTCAAAAAGGAAATATTAATTTTTTTCAAAAATATATAAGTACTTTTAAAAACAGGGACTTAAACAAAATATGTGGCTTCATTTATGTTACCAAATATATTTTATATAACTATGTTATATTACGTGATTTTGAAATAAAAATCACATTTATTTCAATCAATCTAAGAAAAACTCTCATAAAACTCATACATGTATGTTAATCTAATTGTAAGAAAAAAAAACTTGCCAAAAATATTCTCACTTTATTTTTCATTTTTGCGATTTTGTGATCGTTTTTAAGATGCTCAAAAACAAAGCTTTTACTTAATGGTAATTTTTTATAATTCCAGTTGTTTTTTCCGAGTCTATATTAATTTTTTATTTCTCTACCACTTAACCTGCTAATGGGGAAATATTTGGATAAAAAACAGTTCAGCGTTTGGAATAACGCTGAATTTGTTAAAAAAATGTTAGTGTGAACTTTCCTTCTGGTAAAAAAAAAATAAATAAAAATAAAAAAAAAAAATAGATTCCATATTTTTTTCAAATTAAAAAAAAACATTAAATTTTACTTAAAAAATGCACTTATTTAAGATTTCTATTAAAATGGTCTATATAAAGATTATCATTCTTTGAGAATTTATTGCATTAATATAGCTCTTCATAGAAAAAAAGAACGTCGTCACTTTTAAGCAAAACTATACTACTGGTTCAGCCGGTTCCTCATACACAAATTGCAGTTGAACGTTGTTGCCTGGTGAAAAGTTGTTGTGATGTCTCGTGTAAGAAAGAGAAATGCGTACCAGCACATTTCTGACTTTGATAAAGGTCGAATTGTAGCATACCGGGATTGCAGTTTATTTTATCGCAGTATTATTTATCGTCGGTGGATATCCAATGACTGTTAGCAGAGTATGGAATCGATGGGTTCAGGACGGTAATACGGAACGCCATGCGGGATCTCAACGGCCACCTATCACTAGCAGCCGAGAAGACAGGCATATTATCCGTTTGGGCGCAATGGATCGTGCAACCACGTCAAGAGCCGTGAGTCAAGAAACGGGGTCGTTTGGAAGACAACAAGTGTCTGCACGAACAGTTCGAACACGTTTACAGCAGCATGGACTCTCAGCTTGGAGACCATGGCTGCGGCTTCCCTTGACGCTGCATCATAGACAAGAGCGCCTTCAATTGTGTGATCAATGACGAACCTGGGCGCACGATTGGGGAGACGTCATCTTTTCAGATGAATCCAGGTTCTGTGTACAGCATCATGATGGTCGCATCCGTGTTTGGCGGCATCGTGGTGAACGCACACTGGCAGCTTGCATTCGTCATCGTCTTACTGGCCCATCACCTGGCGTGATGGTATGGGGTGCCATTGGATACACGTCTCGGTCAACTCTTGTTCGCATTGACGGTGCTTTGAACAGTGCACGTTACATTTCTGGTGTGTTACGACCCGTGGCTCTACCCTTTATTCGAGCCCAGCGAAACCCTACGTTTCAGCAGGATAATGCCCGACTGCATGTTGCCGGTATCGGACCTTCCTTGATACGGAACAAGTTAGGCTGTTGCCCTGGCCAGCGCGTTCCCCAGATCTTTCACTAATAGAAAACCTCTGGTCAATGGTTGCCGAGCGACTGGCTCGTCACCAAACGCCAGTCATTACAGTTGATGAACTGTATCATTGTGTTGAAGCTGCATGAGCATCTGTACCTGTACATGCAATCCAATCTCTGTTTGACTCAATGCCCAGGCGTATAACTGCTGTTATTAATGCCAGAGGTGGTTGTTCTCGGTACTGATTTCTCAGGATCTATCAATCCAAATTTTTTGAAAAATTAATCACTTGTTAGTTCTAGTATAATATATTTGACTAATAAATATCATTTTGTTATCTGCATTTCTTCCTTCTGTAGCAATTTTAATGTCTAGTAGTGTATTTGTTAATTGCTTCTACTTAACTAAGAACATACATTTTTTTTAAAGAAATATACTTAAGAAAAATTTTCTTTTTATTTTAATATATTTAAAATATATTCCTTTTTTTAAATATATATAAAAAATTTGAATTTATACATATATTGTGATGTTTTAGACATATTTACTGTAATAAGTGATGAAATAAAATAATTTAAATTACATAAAGACACTTAAGAAAATAGAATAACGTCGCTAAAAAGATTAATATGAGGCTTTCAGAAAACTATGGAAATAATTTGTGAAATTTAGAAATATGTAAATATGGAAAATAAAAATGGTAATTTAAGCTTAGAGAATCACGAAGAAAGAGAGAGAGTAAATAAAAAGATGAGAA
>JAPDSC010126497.1:0-10562 GCA_026290005.1 Latrodectus geometricus
TTTTTTTATTTAATATTCAATTAAAAAAAATATGCTTTTCATTTATTTGAAATAAAACATAGGTGCCTATTTTCTTCAAAACCTTAAAATTGAAAGGGAAAAAATCTCAATGAACTAAACCAATTTTCACATTTTAAAAATCCATTTATTTTGTGGTTTATAGCATTTGGCAAAACACTTTCTGAGTCCTAAATTCACTAAACCACTTTAAAAAATACTGAATTTTGTTAATTGTTTTGAAAAATTTTAACTTCAAATCTTATTTTTCAATAAAATGATGAAATATTTATTGTTTACACACTCTAAATATAGAACTTAACACTTATTTACAAAATATTTGGTTGCTGAATGGCAACAATAGTCAATGATAATTACTGAAATATGAAATAAGCATAGTATAAGAAAAAAATAAGTATAACAATAAATCGGGACAAAAATTCTTGCTGTCTAATATGTTCATTCAATATTTATTAAGAAATACAACAATTTTAAATGCAATGAATGAAAGCTGTGTTTTCATATAAAGAAACTAAGTTTATACAGTAAAAATTTATTGAAGATAATGAATTTATAATTTTCTAATAGAATCTAGTGACATTATTAGTTAAAATATATATATGTATGATGCCATTATTGCATTACATCTAAGCTAATTTTGTGTTGCATCAGTTATCAGGCTCAAACATTGCTTAAATTTTGCTAGCATCTCATGTTCTTTTCAATAATTTCCTTTAAAAAGTTACATAAAATAATTATTAATGTTATTCATTTTGTTATATTAAAAGCATTAATAGCATAATGCGATATTAAATTCTGCTTGAGATCAATTGATGACTAGTGAAAGTGATAAATATGATGCATATTTTAATACCAAAAAATCCATGCCTAAGCAAAATTTTAAGTTTGAATATTTTATTGCAATGCTTGTTAATATTCAATTGTAGAAATAAAGAAATATTCAAAATGTTTATTTATAACTAACTATAATGAGAAAAATACTTTTACATATGGGATTTTTTTTTATATTTATTGTAGAACTTTTTACAGATAATTTTTTATAATTGTTTATTGTAATGTGATAAATTTGATTTTCATTCCTGTAAATACATTTATGTATACTTCATCATATATACATTCTTAATTTAAAATTTAAGACATTTAATAGAGATGTGAGTATAAATAAATCTTCAAGCATTTGTAAAAAACGATATTCAGCTTTTTCAAAACCCTTTTTAATTATTCTAACTTTGATCTACTTACTATAAATTATAGGCTATTCTAAGCAGGTACAAATAATAATCAAAAGGGCATTTTTTCTTCGTAAATTTAGAATTTATAAATACCCAACAAAATATCCTAATTGATAAAAATTTATAAGAAAACTGGAAAGATTATTCATGAACAATGTAGAAGATACAGGATTTGTTATAATTAAAATACTTAATTAGAGTCATTATGTATTGTTGAAGGACAATATAAATGCATTTCAAAATACCTTGAAAATTTTCTAAAGTGAATAAATAACAAAATGAAATTACTGATTGATCTTTAATAATTAGAAAATTTTGTAATAAGTATTAATTCAAATAAACATTTATTGTATGAAGCTACATAAGTACCTACATGCATTTTCAAGAAAGGATACTGCATCAGGAAACATTAAGATTAAACTTTTATGGAACAATCAAACAATTTTTATTCACAACTTATTAGTTATATGCCAGTTTTAATAAAAATATTAATAGTGAGCTATAAAAATGCATTCTTAAGTTCAAAATGAGATTAGTAAGTAAATTAATTATTTGAAAATAAAATCTATTTAAATATAATATAGAATTTAGTTTATATTGAAGTTGATGAATTTTGTATTTTAATGATTGATAAATTTGTAATCTCTCTTTAATATTATAAAATATTTCTGTATAAATCTATACCTACTTAAATAAACCTGAGCCATGACTGCAGGAAAATCAGTTCGCTATCTTTGAGAGAAAAATGTTGGGGAAGATTATGTGAGCAGTATATGTTGATAGTGTATTGCAACAAAGATTATAACGAGTTGTACAAGATGTACAGGAAGGCCGATATGATTACATTAAATTTAGTCGTATAAAATTTGCTGGCCTCATCCATCATATTAATCCTTCCAACCTGACAACTAGATCTTCATATACAGGCCAATAGGAACCAGAGTTAGGGAAATCCCAGAACAAGATGGACAGATTGCATTGAAGAAGATGTTGGGATTTTAGGAATTACCAACTGGAGTTCCCTGACAAGAAGAAAACAGAATGAAAGAAACTGTTGTATCAATAGAAGAATTCTTAAATATTAAAGCTCCCATTTCCTAATTATTTCCTTTTATTTATTTTTGGTTCACATACATTCAATGTATGCTTACATATACTCCAAATCACATGAGAACAATAAACATTTTTTCTAGAGATTATTGATAAATAAACTATATTTGTAAAAATTATGAAAAATAACTACAAAATAGAAATTTAATCGAACACATGGACAAATTTGTAATAAATATATATTTTCAACAAAAATGTTAATGTTTTCCCCTCTTTTCTGCATAATTTCAGTTCTTTTATTACTACATTTTATAATAGAGCAAATTGCACAGATTGAACAAAATAATAAGCATAACACTAATCATACAAATGCATGCTTTTAAATTTCATTAAATATATATGTACACAATAATGAACTGTGGTATCCTGCTAACTTTTAAATAGAAAAATATAGGTTAATAGAAAAATATAGTATATTTTAAATAGAAAAATATAGGTTAATATTTTATGATATATTGTATAGCTTTAATGGTTTTCAATCATAAAGATAAATTGTAAGAAGCTGTTTACTAGGAGAATTTATTTCTAAGATAGCTGTTTTGTTAAATGATTCAAAAGGCAGTGAAAATAAACAAGCGAACAATCAAGGTAAATGGAAGAAACAAATATTAATTGAAATATAAGATCTCACTTGAAAAGGGAAATCAAATTTATCTTGATCAATTGATACCCTTTTAAAGTCAATATACTTTGAAAAGAAACATTACTTAAGCTCTATTTTCTGCACTTTGGTTAAAATTAGAGCCACAGTGTTTACACAAAACTTAAACATGGATTTTTGTAAGAATAATATAGTCTGATAAGTCAATCATTGATATATTATCCCCATCAGATCATGTAGAGAACACCAATTGAAGCTTAATCTGAACTGTCTATAGCAATTTGTTAAACATGATTAATTTATGTGACAAATTGAATATCATATGTATTATTCAGCAGATAAAAGTTTACTTAAATGCAAGAAACACATTATCAATGAAAAACTGGAATTCTAATTAATTTCTTTAATTTTACAATACAATTTCCCCAAGCGAGAATTTCCTACATATATATGATGACAACAATTTATATTACTTAAGCAGGATATTTGCAGCATATTATTTCTTAAAATTAGATACAATATTTATCATAAACAATTTAACTCTCACACTTGAATATAAATAAAATGCAGTTCAATTTCAGTTTTGAAAAATATAAGAGATTGCTTTTCAAGAAAAGAATTAGTAATTAATTGAATTTCTTGAACAAAAATAACAAACCCTTAGATAAAAACATTAAAATACTAAGTCTGTTCCAAGGTTTGGTTTGCTTTGTTTGTCATTCAAAGATAATTTTTTACACATAGGGCTAATTAGACTGGGAATTAAGATTAAAGTTGATTTCGAATCACTACTAATATCAAATCTTGAAGTAGGACATGGAATTTAATCAAATAATGAAAGATATAAACAGAGACAAAAATGGTTAAACTATAAATAAATAAATATTTTCATTTAATCAGCACATGCAAAACTGCTAAAATAATGAAATGAAAAATCGATGATAAATATATTTCTTAAATCAATAAATGGGAAAATTAACTCGATTTTTGGTAGCAGAATAGGATTTGTGCATGTTACTCAAAAAAAGAAAAACAAGCTTTTTGTTTAATTTTACAATCATTCAACTGCATGCAATTATGAAATAAAGAATTAAGAGAAGAAATTGAAATGCATGTTACAATTAAATAATTTCAATAGTATACAATATACAGGAAATAATCTTTAGGAAAGTTGTAAATCTCATTTAATGAATTAACTGCTTTAAAACAAGTTTTAAATATTTTTCCTCATTAACAGAATGTTTTCATTGAAATATGAAAATTGTTTTATATGGATATCAAAAGTAGTTCCTTATTAGAATCATTATATATATATATATATATATATATGTGTGTGTGTGTGTGTGTGTGTGGGTAGGTGGGTGGGTGTGATTACCTGAAGTTTTGATTATGCCAAATATTTTTTTTCCTGATATTGGGTCCTTTATATTATTTTTGTTGTTAAAGTGCATTAATTTAACACATTTATGCAATTTTCTCTACTTACAGCATAAAACTTGGTGAGAAATTTTATTCACATTTATTTTTAAAATTGTTAGTGTCATAAAATAAAAAAAAGCATGAGAAAAGCAAGAAAAAATATATTTATTTTAAATAATTTTAACAAGTTTTATGAATGCAATTTACAAATTATGTTAATTCATCTTCTAAATTTCTGTATCTATATGCAACATCGTTCCTCTCTGCTTTGAGCCCCAGATAATTATTAATATATGCCTGAAAAAAATTGAGTTAAATATTAAAAAATAAATATTTCAAAGAAGAAAAAATAAGATATACTTGTTTATTATACATTTTATTATAAATAATAATAAGTAATAAAAAAATTTTGTTAATTCAAGTAATTTTAATTGGTAAAATTTTTTTTTCTTTAGAAATACTCTAATTCAAATTTTAAAGATTTCAATAATTTAAATTTAATATTTTTGCAGTATAAAATATATACTAGGTTGAGTAGATAAGAAGTAGATTTCATTATCAAATATGATTTCTTGCTATCTTTTTACCAATAATTCCATTCCCTGCAGGTCTACTCAGTTTATTTGGAAGTAAAAAAGTTTGTACCTTCTCTTCTCAATATCAACATTATTGAATTATTATTCATGCAGAAAATGAGCTAAAGGAAAAGGCAGTAATCAAATGATTGAGCTCACAATTGTATGTAAAGCAAAGAAACAGCTCTTTTTAGTTCTGATTTCGTTGATCATACTATAAGCGTTGTAGCATTGTCTACAGGTGTATATTTTGTTTTTAACACTGGACCTTCAGTGTCCTAAACTTGCGGCATTTGTTGATTATGGAGTTCACCATCCCTTATAAAACCAGGAAGAGCAAAATCAAAGACATGCATTAAAATTCGATAGAACCATAATTGCACATCAAAGAAGTATAAAACACACATTAAACTTTTATTTAAAACATCCAAATCATGAACTCATCATGACTTAGTTATAGGACCAAACTTTTTAGAGGTCGAGATAAACACCTGCCAATGTTGATTAAATATTGCTTTCACCATGCATTGATGGTTTAGATGTTTGGGAATCCCCCTTCCCCAAGTTTCTCCCATGTGATACATGAATAGAACCCATTATTTCTGGAAAATTCCTTAGAAAGCTCTGATTTCGTTTTTAAAGAATTGCTGAAAAATTCCTTAAAAACTAAATCAGATATTCACTAAATGATATCTGATTTAGTTTAACCAAATTTGAAAATTGATTGTAAAGGTTTGTTAGTTGATTGTAAAGGTTGTATTGTCATTATTCCTCCATATTTACAATGAATTTTAGAAACAGATCCATTTTTCTTTCCCAATTGTAGTTCAATTTCGATATTAAAGATCTTGGAGGTAGACAAGAAATTCTTTGCAAATTTCCATGCCATTGCCGAGACGGTGTTAGTTTATCAAGAACTTCCTAACAATGCCGCTTCATGATCTCAAATCGATGAAAATCTTGAGTGATATGACTTTAAAAAGGCCTAAATTTTGCCATTAATTCATGGTGAAGAGTTATGACTTGTATTGAAAAATTTTGAGAGAAACTTTTAATCAAAAAAATAGCCACATAGATTTTAGCTTGTCTTCAAGATTGGTATCACCTTCCTCAAAATGAATGAATTGGATTTGTGCTGTATGGCTATTTACAGAATCAAAATTCCTCTCATAATGATAATTTATTGATTTTTTTTTTCATTCTCCCTGTTGCAACAAATTTTTTTCTAGAGAAAAATAAATGTAAAAATTTATTGTTTGCCACTTTATGAAGTTACAACTAGTATTATACAGATGCAAGAAATTATTCAAATTAATAATTAAAGTCAAAATTATAATATACCAAATTAGGGCTTTTCAACAGGAAAAATAATTTACATGTATTACAAAAAAGGTTTTTAAAATAAGGATATGAAAATACTAAATGTTCAAACTAGTAAAGAATTAATATAAAATTAAATAAATATTATGAAGTAAAATTTCAGCTTCCAATTTTTGTCAATAAATTTATCACATAAAGTGGCAATTCTAGCTACAAGGTTGTTTCATAAATACTTCCCGATTTTGATAAAAATATTAGAAACAGCAAATACTTTTATTACGTTAAATATCTGTCCTCTTCCCCAATATATTTATGCATTACACTAAATATATTGATGAAACAACATTACACTAAATATATTAAATTCTCACTATATTTTTCAAATATTCATGATGGCATTATTTTAGTAACTCTTTTAACTGTCAAGAAATAGTCCAAATGGGAAAAAATAGACTATTTAAATAAATTCCAGCAAACATGCAATTTACTATTGAATCTGATATTTTAAAACAGTTGAAATTTTTCTTGAGTGCCACATAAATGTGCATGAATATGTATGCATCTTGGATGAATATCCTATTAGCTTTAATCATACCTCCCTTTTTGAATGGTATCAGTTTCTATTTGTTGATGATATAGTATGTTTGGTGAAGAGCAGATGTATCATTAAAATCATAATTAACTATTAAATATTGTATATCTACCTACCACATTATTACCAATGTCTATATCAGCACTGCATTGTATAGTGAAGCAATATTCCATGCTTCATAAAATGATATTTAAACAGCTTATTACACATTTCACCTCCAAGTTTTTTTTAAAAGAAAAAAAATTAAAATCAATAATTTTTTATTGTGGTGAATCAGAATAACAAATTTGGCACATACATAAGCAATAACTAAAAAATTTTTTAGATCCATCATATTTTGTTATAAATTATTATAATATTTGTTATGTTAAAAACTGTAAAATCTCATTCATATGAAATACAAAACAGCCTAAACAAAATTGGCTAATGAAACAAACTAATAAATGAATTAGAACTTTTTCAACAGTCATATCTATTAGAAAGGAAAGAAAAAGTGGCTTAGTAGGATAACAGGGTTTTTATCTACAGAAAACAAATATAAACGCTTTGGTTTTTTTTTTTTTTTTTTTTTTTTTTTTTTTTTAAATAGTTCTGCAAATTAAAAAAACGGAGTTAAAAAAACTTTAAAATTTAATACCAAGTTGTACTTTTCTTTAAAATAAGATTATTGAATTAGATGAATATTTTGAATGTTACTAATAACTTATTCTTGAGCTAAAAAGACTTAAGAAAGAAGATAAAAATATGTAAATAACTGCTATAATAAAAGTATATTGAAGATTACTTTTGTTCAGTTTGAATGCACACAGAATTAACAATTTGGATATAAGAAAATTTTTAAACAAAAATCATTCAAAACTTTATAATTTTGTACATGCTAGCAAACACATTAGAATTTTTATAAAAAGTATATATAAAATCAACAGGAATTTACAATTTTGATACAGATTGTTACAACTGTGTTGAAAATTGTTCAAAATATAAGTATTAAAAATTATATCATTTAATTACAAAAATACAGGTATATACAAAGATTCACTTTCAATTCAACTCACTATTTAGGAAGTCAAATTGGGGAAGACATTTAAAACATGAACTTAAAAAAAGAATCACAAAAGAATGAACAATTTAAACAATAAACAAAATCATGAAGAATTCAAAGAATGGAAGAAATATCAACTACTTACTTATGTATAAGCAAACAACTGATATCAATGAATTTCATAATCATTTCACTGATTAATTTAATATAATGATGATAAATACAAAACAATTTATATTACAACATAAAAAATTAAAAAATATAAAAGTAAGCTTTATGTTTCAAAAATTAAAGAATTAAAAAAGAGAATTTATTTTTGTTCTACTCATGAAGAGTGTGCACTTGTACTTTCATGGGATTTAATGAATGTAGAATAATATCATATAATATGTCATAATTTACATTTAAAATAAAAATGTTAATCTAAAATAACATAACCATATCGTAAATTTTATCCATTAGGCATAAAAAAAATTATCATATATTACCAAGAATGTTTATTTCATTGTTTGATTGTGACCAGAAATATATTAAATATATATAAATATATTTTTTAAATACATAAAATACTATGGATATCTTTTATTAATCTTAATTTTTTTCTTCCTTAAATACAAAAATATGTATCTCTAAATATAATATTACAAGTTTTATTCACATAACTCTTTTTATTTATAAATAGGATGTTACTTTTTTGTAGAGCAGTTCCTACACAGAATTTAACCTGTCCCAGGAAGAAAAAAGTAAATTTTTATTTCAAACATAGTTCTTGTTGAACACATTTTGTTACCAGATATTTTATCACATTTGACCTCGTATACCTGAATTGAGTATTAGCTTTTGGAACAAAATTGAAAATCATTTCACATTAATCTATGCAGTGAAGGGTTATCATAAGCATAAAAATTAAACATAACAATCTTTTAAATTTGATTCTCATGAATTCTTTTTAGCCTGTTGATTACCCACAAATAAATATCAGATATTTTTTTCTTAAAAATTTCCTTTTTAACAGCTTCTAAATTTAATATTACAGTTCTTAAAGAAAGACTTAGAATTGAAGACTAATGTTTCATCTTTATTATAAACTGCAATTGTTTACAAGATAATAAAAAGAATATTCAACAAGAAATAACATATTAAAAAAAGGAAAAACTTAACTAAGTGAATATTAGTTACTTCTGTATGCATTTATTAACACTTCATTATGGAGCATATAATCACAAATGAAAAATATTTTTCTCATATCTCAGTATCAAAATTTCCATCATTAGAATATCTTAGATTAAAAAAAAAATTACACCACTTTGAAATTTTTAACATATTTTCTGCAGCTCTTCTACAAAAGAAACATATAAATAAAATAAATTTACAGATTTTTAGCAGATAATCTAGATTTTCAAATAATAATTTCCCTTTTCATTAAAGCAAAAATTTTTTTTGAAATGGAAATAGATCTGTCTAAATAGATCCTTGATTTGTCTGAAATTATTGATCAATGTTGATTAAGTTTTAACATTACAAAGACTTGAATCTCAGACTTATTTGGAAAAAAGGAAGAACGGTGCTTAAAATAAGAAATCTAGGTCACAGTGAGAAGATGTTCTTCCTATAGAAATGGATAATTGAAAATGCTAAAATTCTCTTTAGCAATAGAATTTAATTACATGATTTTGTTAATCTTTCAAATTGTGTTGAAAGAAATACACAGAAACCTGTCAAAATTAATTGAAACTCCATAAGGACAGAAAATATAGAAAAGATTAACATTGTCTTGCTAAACTTAAAAAGTTAGCAGGTTTGTTAAAATTAATAAATAATGCCTTATGAATAAATTAATCATAAAATGAAGTTTTTTTCAATAATAGTATAAGCTATATATTACCTGCCAACATAAAACAGTTTTCATTTTGAGAAGCGCTTTTACTTTCTTCAAGTATTCCAATGCTTTGTTACTCATAGAAAGGGCAGCTTTCATTCCTAAAAGAAATAAATAAAACATAAAAGATATTTCAAGTAAATTTCTCCCATTTTAAAAATAACATTCAAAACTTTAAATTCTTCAACACATTGTTATAAAAGTTCAAAGTTAAAACGCATATACTTTAAATATGTCATAAAATTTTCAATACAAACATTAATATAATTATAAAAATAATTTTATTATATATTAAAAAATAAATATAATTTAACTTTAAGATGAAATGTCAGAAATTAATATGAATTAGGAAATTTAAAAGTTTCAGCATCATAATTTAGAAATGGTACAAATACAAAATCTTAATTTCAAAGTTAACACATTTATCATTCAAATTTTTCAGTATTTCTTAATCATTTACTAAAAAAAATAAAATAAAAAAAAATACTGTGACATACAAATTAAAAAAAAAAAAAATTAAAGTGTCAACAGTTTGATGAATGTGGTACCTTTAACAGATGCAGCAGGATCAGAGAGCTGAATAGCAGCGATTGCTAAACATCGAGCATACAAAAAACAGCAACATCCTCTGTCATAAGATGTACCATGGGTAAGTAATGATATAAATATTTCATCTAACAAAACCAAAGCTTGCTTTGGAAGACCAATTTCAAGCTGAAAATATATATAAATTTAATAAGAACATATTGAAATAAAATTGCTCATTTTGATTTT
>JAPDSC010126503.1:0-27597 GCA_026290005.1 Latrodectus geometricus
ATGATATTAAAAACAAATTTTTTCACATACTTCATATTTTGGATCATCAGTGAGGCGACTAATATCTCTAAATTCTAACTGCACAGTTGATATTTCAGATACAGTGCTGTCTTGGCCCCATACGGGTGGGTGAGAATGTCCAGTTTGTAAATTTACATCTGAGTAAGGAACTCCTGATGAACTTTTGAAAGCTGGCATTAGACGGTTAGCAATGTCTACCTTAAATAAACATACTTGTTAATGTAGCACTAGTTAAAAAATAATGATACAACAACAAATACTTTTTTCATTTAACAAATTATTTGTACTTCTATCAATTATAGATTCATTTTGTTTATTTAATGCTAAATGTTTACGTTTGCACACCAGAACTAATACAACTAGAGCCTAGAATATAAAAAGGATTACAAAATACTCAAAAACCCACTTCCAAAGTATGAATTGAAAAACTGAACTGATGAACTAAAGTTCAGAGCATTAGCCATTCAGCTTACAGCTAGAACTGTTTATTAACGAAGTCCAAAGAAAATTTAGGTATTTAACTCTATTCTGTTGCAATTAAACAGAAGTAGTTTAAAGAATGCACAGGATTCATTTGAAAACCAAAATCTAAAAAGACACGAATCCTTCGAAAGAATAAGAATGAAAAAGTCAAAAGAACCATTTACCAATTAAAATTCTTAATGAAATAAAATTTAGAAATTTAAATAATTGAAAAACAAATATAGCAATTGTTTTAAGAAAAACTATACAAGATACAGAAATATTGAAAATTAAGCAAAAATATAATCCCTTATTTAAAAAGAAAAATTAGTTCATTTCAGACAAAACAGATTACTGAAAATAATACAAAATTATATTTAAATAATTTTATTATATAAACATCAGAAAAAGTGACCATTAAAGTTTCCAGTTTTTAGTTAAAACTGAAAAAATATTCATTTTTAAGTCAACCAATTTAATAATTAAAATAAAAAAAAAAAAAACATTTTTAAATATGGAAAATATTTTATTGTACAGGCGTTTATCAAAATAATCGAAACACATGAAATTAAAAATAATTTTTGAATGCACTTTGTAAGGTTTCAAATATAATAGCTACTCATTTTTAACCAATAGAAATATATATTTATTAGTAGTACATAGTACCTTCCTTTATTGAAGTTTACTCAGTCTTAGATATTTCTTCAAAACCTTAAAATAGTGAACTTCAAAAGCTTGGACTGCTCAGATTTTCAGAGGCCCAAATGTAAGAACCCACCTCGCTGCAGCTAACGTGAGAAATTTTTACCCATTTCTATGTGTACAGAATTTAAAATCATATCATCTTACGCAGAGTGCAGAAAGACAAGTCTAGCAAAGCAAAACAGTGGATAAAAGAAGATCAATGAAAGAGACTCACAGGTATAGAAGAGGATTGTAATGTCTAAATACAAAACTGCAGCAAGTGACTGCAGAGCTCTATCAGCACAATCAGCACCTGGATTCCCCATTGTCAGTGAATACAATTAGAAAGCACTTTCATAAACAGAACATTTATGAGAGAGCAAAAATCCCAACCCAACTGTCAGACATATTAATGTTAAGGGTCATCTAGAGTGGTGTCACTCTCACAAAACTTGATTGATTGATAAGTAAAAGTAATATGGTCTGACATATGATCTTCACCCTTTTTCCAAAAACAGGACAGGTGTACATTTTGAGGATATTTACATAAGTATATGATTTTGATTGTCTTCAACAAATCAAGCATGGTTCATCCACCATGATAAACATAGCAGTCTAGATTTTCTACCAGACCAATCATAACCCAGAAAGGAAATATCAGAGAGAAATGTAAAGAAATTTTAGCTGATTAGGTTCATCCTATGATACAAACTTTGTTTCCAGCAGAAGATGGAAACTTAAAGGATGACATGCAGCAGGGTTTGTCCAATCATATTTTATGGAGATGAGGATGAAATGAAACTTCTATCTTGCCTGCAGTCACTCAATATAAATAAATTGTTATGGTCTATTTTAGAGTGTTCAACATGGAATCTATATTGCCCACCAGAATCTCCCAGAATCATTTATAAAATGTCCATGAAAATGTTACAATAAATGATATTCGACACATGAATGAATCAACTCCTATGAAAATCCAAGCTGTATTGCATGGCAGTAGCAATTTGACACTATACTAATAAAAGGTTCTTTATAATTTTAAGATATTTCCATTGTGCTGATAACCGCCTGTATATATGATCATTTTATGTTATATATGGGATCACAACTTAAGGGTGAAAAAACATACATAATAGTCAGTAATGCACTTAAAAAAGTACATTGATTAGTAACATGAATGTTTTCTTTTACTAATATGCTACTTTACTTCATACTTTCAATATGCAGTAAAGTATACTTGGAACTAGAAAAATTTTCCCTAAGTTAAAATCTTGCTAAGAATAGAAATTTAAACCCAAATCTGATAATATATTTCAAAATATATTCTTATAAATCATGTTAGGATTAAAAAAACAAAATTTTCCCATACAATTGTTTTTTTTAATACATTTAAGTTTTTTAAAAATTATTTGTTTCAAAACAAGATTAAAGAAATTTAAGATCTAACTTAGTGATATATTTACCGCTAAAGTTATTCCACAATTACATTTTCTATAGAAGTATTTAATATATATCTGCATGTATAATTCTATCAGTGAAATAATCATAACAGCTCAAAAGAATCCATAAGAAAACATTGCCTTCTTGATAATATTAGATTTATTTTGCAATAAATATTATATCTTTATATATTAAGAAATACTTTATATAATATTTTCAGTAAACAGAAGGTTTCACTTTTTTCTTGAAATGAAAATTATCATTTCATAAATATTTAAAATGAAATAATTTTTTTAACATTTGTGAGTTAAATGCTGACTATAGCAGAAATATTTGACTATTTTTTACTGTCAAAATATAGATAGAAAATATTGTATCAGAAAACTTAAATATTAAATAAAGCAATTTTTTTTTTTTTTTTTTTTGTATGTCACAATAATTATTTTCAAAATAAAAAAAAAATCAAAACTTAGAAACTTAAACAAATTACAGTTCACTAGAGAAAAAGGATTGTTTTTAAAGTTTTTACAAAAAATAAATATAAAATAACTTTAAGATATTTGACTATATTCCAGGTTTTTAGCCCATGAGTAAACTTTTATTTTTCAACTTATAATTTAAAAAAAATGATTAATTAGTTTTGTAATAAATATTTTTTATTATAATAGAAAAAATGTTCAGTTCGTGTTTTAAAAAATTAAAAAGCTGAAATATATTAAGTTTAAAAAAATGACAAACAATTTAAAATTTCCCAGAAAAATTTAGCAACATTCAACATGTCTAAAAATTAAATGTTGCATTAACCCTTTCTGGTGCACTACCACTTAAAGTTGAAATTTTAAGGAAAAAATTTATAGGCTGTCTATTTAGACCTTAAAGTATACAGTAAAAATTAGGTAAAGATTGCACTTATAGTTGCGATTTTGTGGGTGTTCCATCACATGGAATACTGCGCCACAAAGGGCTCTGAAAAGCGAGCATTGCAGTGAAACATGCTAAGGCGTAAATATTTTGCATATGAATAAAAAAACAATGCATTATACCTGTGTAGCAGATTTAGCATACCCCAGGGTGCACCACCAGAAGGCCTGCTACTCGACACCCCAAAAGAAAAAGAAAAAAAGGGGGGAAGAAAAGAGTAATTTTTAAGCATAAAAACATATGTAAAGATTCGTTTGAAAAAGAATAACTTCCATTAATAAGTAAGGAAAAAGCTCTAGAAAAATTGAAAGGGGGGGATTCAGACAAGTCCCAAATATCATTACTTGGCCCAATTATCGATGTAAAATCAGGCAGCGACTTCTGCACAGTATGTTTAGTTATCCAAGCAATGTCTTGGGACTGCGTAGAGGGGCCTGGTTGGGATAAATCATCACCATCTTCTTGTCTTCACTTGTATGTGATACATCGTCACTATCAAACAGAGATTGTTCAAGTGGTATAGAAACATATTCCTCTGTATCACTATCACTATCTGCATTCTCAGATTCACTACCAAAGGGCAATTCTTGAAACATTTTTATTGCTTCAAAAAGACTAAGACCTTTCTGTGCCATTTATTTGTAATTAAAATATTAACTAGAAATTAAAATTATATTTACATAAAAAAAGTTTAAACTAAAATATATAAACTTTAAAAAATATCTATTAAGTAATATAAAATATGTAGTAGCAAAAAGGAAATTCGAGAACATAAAAATCATGCATCTTCTATATAGAAATTACTCGAAATAACTGATATAATCTTAGACCCCACTGAAAGCTCCCCAATTCAAGAGGCCGAAAATGGTGCAGAAATATTTAAAATACAAGAAATCCTTCCCTGTAAATTCCTATGCATTAGTTCATTTTTCCCCAAAATAGAGAGGAAAACAGTAAACATAAGCACAGATGTTTCACTCATCATTGCGCTCAAGGCTAATTCTGCTCTGACAGCGTAAATGAAAAGGACAATTGCGGTGCAGTGTTCCAGTGGTTAGATTAAACACCTTGTTTAATCTAATGATTCTACGTATGCTACATGCGTAAACAATTTAAAGTAATAAAGAATAAACAGTTCAATGTACAGGCAACAAAATAACACAGAAATATTTTTCCAAACATTTATTTTTATATCACAAAAAAAATTTGGGAAAAATTTCTTAAAAATAAAGGGATTTAAATAATATAAAATAATTGAAAACAATTTGTCGCCTTGTGTGGTGCTCCCATCTATTATCAAAGAAGAAAGTTTAAAGAACATTTAAAAAAAATTTTGATGCATTTATCTCTAAATGCAATGGTTTGGTAACAATTTAAATTTTGGTATTCCATCACATGGAACACTGAACCGCAAAGGGTTAATACACAACTGCTTTTAAAGCAATTTTGAAATATTAAAAATTTTAACAAGAATTAGAATAATTTAAACAAATTTTATGTTCATATATACTAGTATTTAATTTCTTAAAACTTAGCAATTTTTCTGATGCCTCATTTTTATTAAAACTTTTGTTTAGGAATGAAACAGTTTTGTTATAATTATATGCTTTAGTAACCAAAAAACAAAAAAAATTATACTAATGTAAATCAGCTTTCCATGCCATGTAAAAAAATAATAATAAGTACCATTTCTGCCAATGAATTAATACAAATAAAAAATAGCAAGAATTGGCACATAAATTCTAAAGAAATAATTTAAAGTGAACAAAACTATAATAGAAATGCAAATATATATAAGAAAGCAAATTCAACAATTAATTTAAAGACAAAGCATAGTTTCAACCTATCCTAACCGAATTTCTTCAAAAAGCATTCAGACATATAGAAAATTGTTAAATATTATATTTAATTCTGTAAGCAGATTTACAAGTTGTTCCTTTTATTACAAAAAACTAATATATTAAAAAATTTTAGTTCATATCTACTTCCTTTCTCAAATGCTTTTGATTAACATAATATTTTCTGAATTTGCATTAGATATTTGGAAAATGACAATTTAGATTTTAATTTATGTACAGAATGTGTGTACATTAAATTTTATGATTACTGATCAAAGCTTAAATACTTATAATATTGAACTAAACATCAATTTTCTATTTACATAAAATGAACACTGCTGCATAAAATTATAAACTTTTTTCTATGATTCAAATTCCCAATAGATTAGAATTTTAATAAAGTCAGAAAATTGTATATAACTTTAATTAAAAAGAAAATTTTAATTGAAAAAATGAATATTGTTGTTTTACATCCTGGATTTTTATTATACAAACTTTGATTTTAGCTGAGTGAAACACCAAACTACATTCATGCATGAGTTATTTTATGCATAACTAATTTGAAAAATAACGTTTAACTTTTATTTAATAATTATTTTTAAGTGTAATACTTGCAACAAATCGAAATTGAATGGCATGCATGAGGATGTGGATTGCATTCAACTTATGACCACATACAAATTTTTAAAATGATATATTTACATTTAATCTATTAATGAAAATCGATTGCTCCATTGTCCTATATAGATAGCATCAAACTAAATTAAAAGTTAGTAGAAATAAAATTTAAAATCAAAGAAATCAGTTCTTATTAGAACTACATTATAAAGTTTAAAAAAGATATAAATCAGACGGTATAAATCACTCTATCTTCTTTTTATTTTGAAAATTTTAATACATACGCACCATATATATTAGGATTACAGGCCAACAACATTTCATCATTGAATAAAAAGCTCTTAAAATTTCAGATTAATTTGACAATACAATAAATCTTTGTGATTTTACTATATAATCTGTATGATTTTATTGGTGTTTCAACTCATATGAAGCATAAGATCACTTCTGTCAGTAAGAAATTGTTCAGTCTGATGAAGATTTAGTTTATTTCAAAAGCTCTTAATTAAACTTTTAATTCAGATCTTGAAACAAAATACTCGGCAACATAACTTCAAAATTGAAAGTGTGGATTTCTTTCATTTTTGGTACAATACAGTAAAATACTAAGTTAATTTTATAAAGTTAAAATTACTAATTAAATCTGTATAACAAATTTACAGTAAAATATGATATAAAAACTAATCTTATTTGAGACCAATATATAAAATTTGAAAATATTATTAGAATTTGTTTTCCTTTTTAGAAGATTTATACTTAGGATGTCATTAGAGATTAGATATTTTATTGATAAAATTGCTGCATTATCTTATAATTCCTCAAGTCTAGTTAAGTTAGCGCAGAATACATTTCACAAGTTTGAATATCTTTGAAGTAGCTTTACAATAGCTTGACTAAATGAGGCTTTCATCATAAAAAAAGAAAACACTACTCATTTTATTCTTTATTAATACTTTCAAAACCTAATGAATAAATAGCCAAAATGTATCTAAGTGAAAACGTGTAAATTTTGTTACAATGGGAAAACTGTCATGAATGAAACAAAATTGCAATAACTTCCAACCCTCTCTTTTGCTGAGAATTGACATCTTTTTTGTAAGAATGAGGTATTAAAAATTAAATATAAGTATTCAATCACTTTATAATATATATATTTCACATTCTGTTTGATGTTCCCAAGCTATTTTACTATTCAGGGAATGAACATAATCAAATATTTTTTTAATATCCAAGAAGAAAAAAAAACATTTTAAATTTACCTCATGCATATTTTCGTTTTCATAATTGTTTTTACTCTAATGAATGGAAAGAAAATTTCGCAGGAATGTACTTAATTCAAAGAATATTTTGATTGCTAATTTTGCACTTCAATAAAATGATAAAATAAAATGATCACAGTATTTTAATATTTCTTAAATTTATCCAGAATCTTGAAATTACATCATAAAATATCATTAAACACATTTCGAAAGTAAGTCACTAACACCATACCTTGTATCAATATTATATATACATATATATATAATTATTATTATGACATAGCCGTTCTAATTTTAAAATATATATTTAACTAATTAACCATAATACTGAAATATACAATTCAATTAAATGTTCAAATATTTAATTTGTTTTATGCTACTCATAGAAATATTCTAGATATGTTATAAAATTTTCACTGTTGAAAATGCAATAAAATTATTTTAAAATTGAATAAATAAACAGAAAATATCAAAGTCATAAAAATGAATTTCCATTTGTATATTGTTGAGCACAAAATACTAATATAACAAATCAGTATTGGTAATAATTTAATTTACACTTTTTAAAAAATAATAATTAAAAATTTACAACTATAAGCATGTAAGAAATATAGCTTAAAAATTTATTTTAAATACTTAGAAGCACCAAGATTTTATAAAAGTTTTTGTTTACATATTTTATGTTCTTATTTAATTTTAAACATATTTTTTACCTATAACATATCAGATACTCTTGTATCTTATATTAACAATAAAATTCAATCTTCATTAACATATAATGAAACTAAAACATACTGCTTTTTCCAAGAAAAGGGAGTCTTTAGAAAGATGAAAGGCACTGAGAAGACCTCCCATTACTCTGATGGTAGTTTCGAAAAAATTAACATCTTTATTCAAATTCAGATTTAGCTTTTCTTTGACCCATTCTTTAGCCTGGTTAAACTCTGTAACAATTACAAATATATACATTTCCCTCTAAACTACTATAATTTACAGAAATTTATGGATATGCAAACATACTTAACTAGAATCAATTTAAATAATTCCAAATTCATACCTTCACTTAATCCCATCATATACATTGTATCTAAGGAATCTACAATTGTCAATCCTAAGCCAAACCAATTTTGAAATGTTTTGGTAATAGGTTTCAAGTGATCGTGTCCCCAAGCATGATTTATGTAGCCTTTCCATGCATGCAGAAATGCTGCAACAACTGCTTTTTGCTTTTCTTGAGCTGATACTAGTAAAGAAAACATAAAATAATCTCTTTGTATTTACTGAAATTTTAAGGAACTTAAAAATTAGCTCATGTTGTCAAACTATAAGAAACAAAGCACTATAATTCATGTCCACTATTTACAGCTTCAAAGTATTTAATTAAATACATTTTCAAAATGGATGACTAAAATTAAAATTCACAACATAAGCCAAATTCTCCCTTTTTTTATATAGGAATATTTTTTAAAATACAAGGTTATCAAAATTAAACTTCTGCTACTTAAAGGACCTTAGGGATTATACTTATTCAAACATACATGTATACATAGCTGTGCAGACAATTCCCAGACTATACTTTAAAGAAGGCCGCATACTGAGACAACACTACTGTTGCCTCAATGTGCGGCAGCACGACATTGCGAAATAAAAACTGTTTCTCCCTGTGCTGTGCATGCATATTGAAGTAGCATTTATCATGAATGCGTAAGCAACACTAAAGCAACAGGTGTCTCCCTGTTGCTTTAGTGTTGCTAATATTTGTAATAAAAATAAAGAGAAGTCGCAATTTGTGACTTGCACTATTTTTATCACTTGTCGCTTGCATATTGTAACTTCTAACCTCTTTGAAAGTATAAATAAGAATATTCATTGAAATGAAATTTCCCAATTTTTTAAAATTTTTATTAATGTATTTTTTCTTTTCTTATAATTCAAAATATGTGATTTGAAAATTTTATGAAATTTAGATAAAATTAATAAAATTCACATGTAACACATTTTTAATCGATAATTATTTGCTTTTGAAATATATCATCTTATGAAATAAATTTTATGTAATTTTTTCTAAATTTCTCGTTTTAAATAGATAATGTTTCCATTCTAAACTTTAAAGAAGTTACAAATTAAAATAAACTTATTGTAAAATTAATTTAACTAAAATATTAGAATTAAAAATCTCTTCCTCATGAATTTCTATGTATCTTATTTCTTGTACATTATTATAACATTGTTCAAACATATTTTTAACTAGTGGGAACATATAAAAGATTTATCATTTGGATTGCTTACTTACTTTACACTATAATACTCTTTGCATAATTTGTTTAATAATTTGTATATTTTCTTAATAATTTAATGAAAATTATAAAATGAAATTCTTAATTATTTTTAGTTTTGTACTGATTTATATTGAACTATTTTGTTATAGTACATAAATATGTATTAATTTATACTTATATACAATAAAAATTTTTAAGCATCAAATAATTAACAAAAATATGTAAATATTTATTAATATATTTAATATAACTTCAGCAAAATATTTCCTATACCATTTTTGAAACCATGAACTAAAGAAACGTAGAAAGAATATCCATTGTGAATTTGGCAGAAATATCAGAAATTTACCAAGTAGTTTTGGGACTATACAAAAGTATTGTGTGTGTGTTGTTTTATATGATTATCTCTAGAATATATATTTTATAGTCAAACTTTGTTTGACAGCAGCATTTTTTGCGCTATCATTTGATTAGATATTGATTGATGTACATATGATTATTTGATTTTAATATATTTACAAGTTTATATTTAAAATAAATTTTATAATATTCAGTAAATATTTGCAGTTTGTAATAAAGAGAACATTTTTTGCTTCTTTAACAAACCTATTATTCTTTAACTAGTATTTAGTGCATATGATTTAGATTAAGAATATTTAAAACTAATATGTCCCAGCAAAAGATTATAATGATCTTATTCACAAAAAATGTATTGGAAAGTATATTTTACTCACTAATTTCCATTTAATAAATGTTACAAAGTGAAACTAAATTTCAATTATGCTTTTACACAAAGCATAATTGAAATTTATATACTAAGTATATTTAGCTATTTTTCATTAAAAAAATTCCAATTAGTGCATGGACATAATTTTGAAAAAACATCGTGTAAATTTAATGTTATATTAATCATATTAATATATTAATAAATTGGGGAAATGTACCTTTGTTTTCAAAGTACAGTGAATAACATTCAATAGAAATCAGTTGTGTTTTGAAATAACAATCTCATATTTCTGACGTTTTATACCTTACCTATTGAGATAATTTTATTTTTCAAATGCAGGACAAAATGAAATTATACCTTTTACTTAAAATATAAAATTTATATTACCATATTTTCCGGCATATAATCCGCAGATTATGTGTTAAAAAAATTCTGAATTTCATTGGGAGTATTGTAAGCCATCCCTGATAATCTGATAAAAAAATCATTCAGTATCAGAAAACTTTACAAGAGAGCTTTGAAAGAAATACTGTTTATGTTTCATAAAATAAATAACAGTCGATACCACAACACACCTAAGATACTTAAGCTATAATCAGCTTTATCGAATTACGTTCAAGAACGAATTCGGTTCCTGATAAAGATTGCATTTTGCTAACATCATTTCGCAATTTCTCTTGACGTGAACTGTTTCGTTTTGAAGATATTCAAAATCGTATATCGTCATATGGAAGCGAACACTTATAAATTACACAGCAGATTTTAAATTAAAAGCTATAGCAAATTCAAATAAAAAAAATGTCAAAAAAAGTGTTAATGTGAACTGAAAAACATAGCACACACGGTATAAATGTATAAAATATGCAATTTGTAAATAATCCATTTCTTTCATTTAAATATTAACGAAGCAAATATATATATATATTTTTTTTTTAAATATGTCTAATATCATTTTAAAATTTATTAGAAGCTAAATAAGTAGTTTTACAAGAATCTTTTCGAAATTATCCCTTTTGATCCATCTCGTGCTTTCATCTCAAGTTTATATCACTTTGCAATATGGTGGATCCAGACAGAACTTTTTCATAATAAATGCTTTTTTATCTGTACAATTTATTATACTTTTAATCATACTGTGCATTTTTTATTTTATGTGACACCAATATTAGCAGTTGTACATATTTTAGACTATTAGCCAAAAAAAATTGTCACTGGTTATTCCACATTTTTTTCCTTCTACTCGAAAAAAGGTTGTGCGGATAATACGCCACTGCGGATTATATACAGGAAAATACGGTAATATCATTTTGTAATAAAGTGTACCCTTTGGCTTTTTTACCTCTTTTTTAAACTTGAAATATTTCATAACAATGTAAACGATTTAATTGCCCCATGAGTTCTCATTCATTACAGAAGCAGAAAATATCTGCTCAGATGTATTGCGCATGCCTGATATTTTGCTTCCATCACTTCAGCTTACAGATCTTTTCGGCATGTTTCTCGGGGGTAGCAATGCTATCCAGAAGCAATAGGTGCACGTTGGAAATACACTCCCTCACTGTGCAGCCTGCCTTAAGTTAACAGGTTTGGAATACTCATTCATCACCTCACAATTTTGAATATGGTCTGGTGGCAAGGTAATAATTAGCAGGACTTTGGACCTCCAGTGACTCAGTATCTTCACACCACTACCCATTAAGATAATAAAAAGTGAAGCATCATTTTCTGTGGGCAGTCCACTGCTTTGTAGATCACTGCTTCACTTTTTATTATCTTAATGGGTAGTGGTGTGAAGATACTGAGTCACTGGAGCTTGAAAAATATTTGAACAACACATTTCAGAAAACACACTAAAAATTTCTGAAATAAAAAAATTAATTCAAAATATTGCTAGCAGATGGTGCAGCAGAGCAGCATCTTGCAGTAACATTTGCAAATTACTCAGATGATAAGAGGAAGACATATTTCGTGCCACAATCAAATGAACATTGCTAAAGCTGACAGTGGTGGAGAGAGCACTACTGGTAAAATTTTGAAATATTATGTTTTTCTTTAACACTTTGATCTAACTGATGAAATTTTTCCAGATTCTCTCTGGCAAGAATGCAGTCAGAAATGATTTAAAATTCTATTCCCAGAATCTTTAGATTAGTCAACTGATTATTTGTAGGCTAAGGGCATAAAAGAATCACTAAAATTTCATATACATGTAGGCAAAATACATCCATACATCATTAGTGACCTTGAAGAAAATAATATCTTTCATAACCTAATATGTTTAGAAACATTTAGCTTAGGTTTTTGTAGTTTTTTTTATGATAAAACTATTATTAAATTCAATTGTTCATTTGAAATTTTTGTATTTCAATCAAAGCATATTTTATGATTTTTCAACTTTGAATTATAGTCCCAATTTTCAATTTTATTTTTTGAATATCTAAGTTTCCAATATAAATTATATCACAGCCAAGTATAATTATTATTAAATAGTACAAGAAACAGTTGATGTATGGATACTTAATATATTAATAATGTGTATCTGCTTTTTTCCAGATTAGTAGATTGTATTTTAGGATTGCATTTCATGTAAAATAAAAAAATTTAATTTTTATATTATTTACATAGCTGAAAATTTGAATTATTAATATACAGTAACCCAGTGAAATTATAGAAACAAATTATAGCATAAAATTTTTTCCATATAAATAAAATGAAATATTTGACAAGGTTATTAATGTTTTTTTTCTTGACTTATAACCATTATTTAGTTTATTAAATAATAAACTATTTTTTCATTACTTGTACAGATAATAATGATAAAAATTTTACTTTATTTCAATCTTATTTGTCTAGATATCTGTTAAACATTTTACCTTACTAGATACATAAAATAATTGTAATACTAAAACAAAAATAACACAATATACAAATAAATGTTTATACCAATGAGACTAGAGTTTAATTTTAATGCAACTTCTCAAAACTCTTGAGCTAAAAGCTATTGGATAAAAAAAATTTTTTTAAAACAAAATAGTTTATGCTTTTCAATACGGTATTGTACTAATAATCAAACAATCATACAAAAAACTGTAAAAACAGGAGCATAATTCTACTGTAGCTTACGTTTTTGTTCTACAGCAGCTCCAACAATCTTATCCATAAAACTACCCCCATCAAAACCAACTTTCTCCATCTAGATTAAAAGAAAGAAAAAAGCACAAATTGTACCAAAAATACCTAATTTACTCCTGCATAAATTATTAAAATATAAAAATTAAGTTAATTTTAATAGCTTAAGATAGTTAATACTATAAAGTAAAATGAAGAGTCAAAAAATTTACAAAATTGTAATTTATGAATACACAAGAAATACAAAATTATTACACATAAAATTGTGCTTTGTATAATTATTTTTTGATTTTGATTAAAATTTTACTCATAAAAAAAATATTAAAAAAAAAAACTTACTTTAATTAAGAAATATCGTTAATGTGATTTGCATTTGATGTATGCAGTTTCACATAAACACAAAAGTGAAATAAAAATGTTATGAGGGGGCTAATTATTTCAAAAAATTATGCAAATATATACATAATAAAATATAATAAAAAAATATTGCAACGAAATTCCGATGTACTTTTAATTAACAAAATATAGTTGAAAAAATAATAAAAATAAACTGGAATATATGAAACCTAAATAAAAAAAGTTTCATAAGATCACAGATTTCATCATTTGTGAAAAAATACAAAAATTAATTCTTCAAGTGAAATTTAGAAGATCATTCCTTACTTAGAAGATAAAAATCAAACAGAGATGGCTAATGATGGACTATTAGTCCTTAAGTGTTTAAGTTTAGATTTTTGTAAGTTTAGAATTTGACATGATACAGCAATAAAATTGATGCAGTTTCTAATTAAAATATGGATTAAATTGAAATTTGAATTAATGTCTATTAAAAATGGAAATTCATCTATTGAATGAAAAAAAGGTCACAAAAATTTTATTATTTACCCAATTTTCATGGAATAAGAAATTTTTCTCAGTAAAAGATTAGAATTTTAAATTAATTATTTTTTACAATCTTAAAATATTTTTAACTAACAAGTTGTAGTACACTAATTTACCATAAATATGCCAGAGAGTGCAATATTTTTAAGCAATTAAGATTCTTAATACTTCACATTAATGCCTTAAAGAATGTACTCGCTACCCATCAATTTCAATAAGAAAATTTCAGTCACTTATGCACTAAATAATTATCTCAAAATCAAAAACATAAGTCATACATACTGCATGTGCATCTATTAAAGAGGATGCTTGGGAATTTTTCAGTTCTCCTCCCTTGCGACATGACAATATGTCCCACATATAAAAAAAATCAAGTAAAGCAATTTACAAGATGAATATTAAAATGTCTTACAACTGCTTTTGGTCGTTAGGCTGTCTACTACACAAGAGTCAAAACCTATATACAGCTGAATTGAAAATCAGAAAGTTACTTTAATATGTACTTAATTTCAAAACTTTCAGTATCAACTTAAGATTCAAATACCTTTCATTGTAGGCTAAAACATTGCCTAAAAAGAAACCTTTATACAAATGACTGACCCATTACCAACTTTGAAGCTTAGTTATTTCTAGATCTAGAATGAACCTTAGTTTATCTGAATATTAAGATAAATGAAAAATACTCTCGTTTTACTAAAATTATGTGGGAATTTTTTTGATGCTTATGATAAACTATTGTATATGAAAGCTAATTTAACTGGCATTATAGTACTTCAAAATCCAACAAACTCAGTTTAAAGCAGATTCAGAATTATTAAAAAATATCCACAGCAAAGATGGGTTTCATTTTGTATCTTGTGAAGTTTAGTCATTTTTGCATACAAGAATTCTATTGAGACCTACAATTTAACTTCTTAACTATCTGAGTTTCCATG
Source organism: Latrodectus geometricus (assembly GCA_026290005.1). Taxonomy (NCBI): domain Eukaryota; kingdom Metazoa; phylum Arthropoda; class Arachnida; order Araneae; family Theridiidae; genus Latrodectus; species Latrodectus geometricus. The sequence goes on from JAPDSC010126503.1 coordinate 15,196, forward strand.
AAGAATCTTGTTTAAAATTTACTGGTAGGGGTAACATGGTTTGAGCTTTCCCTGCAAAGTTAGTTCAATCCCCCATAGCAGTTGCCAAGAGTACAAAAGCCTCTAATTCATATATATATTGATTAGGGAAAAAGCAGTGCATATCGGCTTTTTCCCTAATCCTCATGGTGAAATGTCATCTTCATGATTGATTTACAGTAATAATAGTGAGGATGTCCATCAGCCTAAAGTTTTAATAGATGGCGCTGTTGCCAACTACTTGCATGATTTTTAACACTTTAGATTTTGATTTGATGGAGAGAGAAGTACTCCCACACATTCTTTCGATGGAACTGAGTTCCATTAGATTTCTAAAATATTTAATTGAATGTTTTGAATTTACATAAATTGTTTATCATGTGTACCTTTTGTATTTATTAATATTGTTTTTGTTGCAATATATGATCTTATTTACTTAACCGGGCCGTGTTTTGAATGCACACTTTCGATTTAAGATTTATTCAAATTATTTAGATTAATTTATTAGATTTTCTTTTTCATGATGCATCAGCTGAGAAACGGTCGTATACTATTTTTGGTATACATAATAGATTATTAGATTTCTATTTTTATTTTTGCTTTGATATATTGGATTAACGCATTTGCCTCACCTGTGCAATTTGAGAAGACTGCCAAGGTAGGATCTATACTTTTATATTCTTTGCATTGAAAATTGAAATTGAAAAAATTAAGAAAAATAGAACTTTTGTGTGAAGTTCTTATACTAAACTAGTGAAACAAATTGAAAATTTTTTAAAAAGTGAAGATTTTAATTTGTTGGAAGAATGTGTGAACCAACTGACATTTAAAAGAAATATTTAAAAAGAATTAGATAAACAAATTGAAAATTTATCCAAAGTAAAAGAGCTCAAAGCTAATTTGACCACTATTTATGATTATACCAATAAAATTTTGCAATCTATTTTCCATGCTCAAAAAAGATTAAAGCTAAATAACATTGTAATAGTTAACTCCACAGAAACACAGCACTTTCTCTAAAATCAAAATTCTAGTAATGAAAATATACAAGTAAAACTCTCTAAATTGAATATTCAAAAATTCTTCAGTGATATAGTACATTTTACTGGTTTCTGGAATACCTTCAAAGTTTCCATTGATGACAATAGCGAGTTAGCAAAAATAGATCAAGTTCAATTATTTAAAGTCATTTAGGTGGGCCAGTGCTGAGTTTCGAAATATCAGATGATAATTATGATTCAGCTGTGAAGATTTTCAAAGAAAGATTTAATTGTAAAAACTTAATAATAAATCATATGAATAAATTGTTAAATTTCTCTCCCATCCATAAATCGATTGATGATTTCATCATTGAAATTAAATAATAATCTTATAAATATTATAATTGATTCACTTGTGAAAACTTTTACTGTTAATAAAATCAAAAATATAAATCATTTGGGATGTACATTTAGTTTATGGATATAATTTCTTTTCATAATTTGAATCAGATATGATTCTGAAAAATAGGTATCAGGGACTAGCAAGCAAAAATTAACTTCCGAGAATGAGAAAAAAATTAACACATTTATTCATATATGTAAACAAAAATAGCAAAGAGACAATTCAACTTTAGAATACTTGCCAATAATTACCAAATGTAATTTATTAAAACTCACTTTGGTCTTTTTTATGATTGAACATTATAATATTTCATTGGCAAGGATTGATACCAACTGAATCATATCCATTGCATCACTTTTATACACAATATCAATTCAACATTCCCAGGAAACTTGAGTATATGATATAAGTTTTTCAGGAAATTTGTACTGACAAATAAAGTTCATTAGTTTAAAATTCTTACTCTAAATCAAATCTTTTGTTAACTGGGTGCAATCAGTAGATTAGAAAAAGACTAATTGATCTTTTGCTTATTTTGATACCATGCTTGTTAGTAATTTCAACACAAATATATGCATCAAATTTATTGTTTACTACAGAATTTAATTAACCATCTGCTTTAACATTCCAATATTGATTCTTGCTTCTCATATTCTTCAATACTTGCTAGAGTTAATTATTTCCCATTTATGAAACCTGCATTATAAATAAGTACTATTTCATCTAATGTTTTATTTCATCTAATGAATTTTAGAAATAAACTGATATTATGCTGGGAATTAAAATTTTTAAAAAGATGTTCCCAATATGAGAATTAAAATAATTCAAAATAATACGTTAAAGCACATAAATATGTGATTCTTTAACAGCTTAAAACATTACAAAATTAAGGATAGAAAAATTTTAAAAAAATTGTTTCTTGTAAGGCAGTTTATTCTTACAAAAATATATTTTATGAGTGCATCTACCACTTTAATCAATGATTTTAAAAATATTTGATTAATCCAATCAAAATTAGCTAGATATTTTTAGTTTTCTAATGATTAAAAATGCTCATATATTTTTAAAATTTTTTTATTAAATTTAGCATTTTTAACCATTTGCATTACAAAACATATATTTCATTGAAGAGAGAAAAGTTACAAAAAACTTTGAATGTGTAAATAAGAAATATTAAAATATTCTTTGTAAATATTTAATTATTAGAATACTATTGTTAACAATAAAGTGTTAAGACTTCTAGAGGGGTTTTTTTTTTTTTTTCTGAAAGACATGCATGCAGGAGACACATTTATTCCAATATCTGATCAAAACAATTGAAACTACACTGAAGAAAAATCACAAATACATTTATTCTTTTTTAACAAAATTTTATGAACAATTAATAATAGAAATCATTCTATTTGAAACACAAAAACATTTATTGATTCAGTATTCTGAAAAAAAATTTTAACTGTACTCCTTTCCTTTTATCCCCAAAACAGTTTCCTGGTAAATTATTATTTTTAAATTATAAAAAAATGAATGCACATTTTAGAAGAAATGTTTTCACTTATAAGTGTTCAGACAAACTTAAAAGAAAGATTTTTTTCTGTTGCTTTTATATGTTTAATTACTTTCAAATATTTTGTTGATTTTTAAAAAATACCAGCAATGATTCAAATTAATTAACAATTAAACAAACTGCCAAACTTACTAACTGATTAGTATAACTATTTAAAACCACAGCAATATTATTTATTTGGAAATTTACAGGAAAAATAATTTTTCTACTTTTATTATAGAAATAGATAAAACTTATTGAATTAAAACAAAGATTGAAATAAATATTTAATAATTTAATCAAGTAGAATTTTTATTTTTAAAATTATTAGAATGAAATAATTAATAGAACAATCCTCAAAAAGTATAAACTGAATCTCTTTCTCCATCACCTTTTCCAATCAGCTGCATGTTTGAACTTAAATCTTTCAATTATTTAATAGTAATAAATAGAATTCAACAATTTATATACAGAAAATATGCCAATAGTGATGTATTGGTAAAAGTTTTATAATGGAAATATTTTTACATATATATATAAGTAAACTAAGATATATTTTAAAGCTTAATTTCATCAAAAGAAATGAAATAAAATTATACACAGCTGTTAAACTGCAATAATTAGAATGTATTTAACTTATAAAACTGAAGTGTGAAAAAAAATTAGCATAATTAAAACTATTTATAACTGTGCCTTCCCTTGAAACAGTTCTTATCCTATTAATGTAAATGCTCATATTTAATTAAATGAACCATGACCATTTAGCCAGTGAATTCCCAAGATTCAATTTCACAACAATCTATCAAATCTTGGGGTTGAACTTAAGACAGTGCCGTGAAGCTAGCCCCTTGCAAGGGGCTCAAGATAGCCAGTTAACACACAGACATTTTTGACTGAGTTAACTTTGAATAGGCAGTTAATGGGTTAAAGTACATTTTGTATAATTACTTACATCCACACTGAAATGACAATCAAACATATAAGCTAATATGCTGAAGGTCGAATGTTATACATTCAACAATCAACTTTGTTTAATATGAGGAATGGTAAAACATAAATGAATATAATGAAGAGTATACAAGACAACAGTTATAGTGAAAGTTTGTAAATTTGTAGAAACTTTTCCCCATTTATATTATATTTGAGTCACTCCAGTTATACTGCGCTATGACTTCACGTTACTTGTCGATCAATTGTACATTGTGTAAACTAAGTTTGAAGTAAAGTAAAATTAAATATTATTTTATTGCTTTATGACTAACAAAGCACCACTTTTAATAAGCTAAAGTCCAGAATAATCTTAAATTGTAATTTCCTTAAATACTTCAAAACAAATGTACAATTAATTCTCTACCATATTTATGACGTTTTAGTTATTTCTTTTAAGTTGATAAGAATGGATACACAAATGAGACTTTCATTACAGAACAACAAAATTATTGAAATAAGAAAAATTGACAAAAAAAGATGTGGAAAATTTATACAGAAAATGAATGAATTCAAATAATTAGCGGAAAAGAAATTCAATATATCCAAATGCAAATATAATGAGTCCATAATTTACAAAAGCTGGTAATAAATATAGAATTCCTTTTAAATTTTTAGTCAAATACAAAAAGATAGGAATTTTATCAGTGAGAAACACACTAAGAATGTGTATGTTCCTATGTGAGTAAACTTGATATTATTTCAAGAATTGTTTCTGCATTAAAAGATGTTTTCCTTTTAATGCAGAAACAATTCTTGAAATAATATCAATATATTAGCAGCACACTCTAAAGTGTGCTGCTAATAGCATGAAATTTATCACAAAAAGCAAAAAGACCAAATACAGTAGATGCTCATTTTCACTAGCCTTTAATTTACAAATAGTCACATTTTAATGAACTAGTGGCTGGTCCCTACATTGACACCATATACACAATAATGTTTATAACCCGCACAAACAAACTAAAGTTTTGAAAAATCTCTTTTTTGTAAACTTTTGATTCTGTGACAAAATTTTCTTTTCTATTTTTTTATGATCTGATATTTTTTAGTTTTTTACTTGAGTTCTTTTTATATAAAGCCTGAGAACTTATTCAGTCTTGAGCAATGATATGACCTATGTTGGCATTCCAGACATAGTGGAAACAAGCATTTAATGGGAAAGAACAGTGGTGTCAAATTAGACTCCCAAGTGACATAAAGACATAGAAAGGGGGATAACTCTCCCTTCTTCCTTAAAAGTATAGAAAAAAATAGAAAGAGGGAAAATCTCTAAAAGGTTTAATGCTCTTGTTCTATAGTTGGTTTTGTTTCATTTCAACAATTTAATTTATGAAGTTTTATTGGTCAAGAGGAGATTAAGCCAGCTCCACTGATGATTTGTCGCAATTAAAGAAATGAACCAGTTTATAAATCAATGTAAAAAGGAAAATGCTAAAAGAAGTAGACAAAAAAATATTAAATAAAACAAAAATTGCCAAAATATATGCTATTCCAAAAAGCAGCCTCTCAGTAATTTTAAAAACATGGAAAATATTCCTTGAAAAAGCAAACAGTACCAGTAAATTGCTCTCTCAAAAATATTGTAATGAAGCAAATGACCCTAAAAAGGTTTTTCTTTCTAGGCTGAGAGAAACAAGAGGAATGAACATTGCTGTTGACTACTGTTATAGCACATCAAATACGTGTGAAGAATATTTATGAAGAGTTTTGTTAGAAAGTCATTAATAAAAACAGAGAATGATGCATAACTTCCTAAATAATTTATGAAAGTGAATATATATATATATATATATATATATGAATAAGACAATAAGAATTTTAATGAAATCGATACATCAGATTTAATCATTTATAAAGTCAATAATGATTAATTAAATTAAAATAAAATAAAATAAAATATTAATCATTAAGAATAAACAGTGTATATTAATATAAGTGTATAACATATAACAGTGTATAGTAAATCTTTTTTTTTATATTTATTTTATATTAAAGAAATAAATATAAAAAAAATGATTCACGAATTTATATAGAAATAGTTTGCTAGAGAACTAAAGATAATTGTTGTAGTTATATGATAAAAAAAATAGATTCATATACAAAATTAATCACACATTAAACTTGAAGTTAAACATCAAATAAATCAAACTAAAAAAAGATTTTTAAAAAAATTATAAAAGAACCTTCTGTTCTTTCACCACTGGCTCTTAAAGAGTTGAATATGAATACTACAAAAAGATAATAGAGATGATGAAAAAAAAATGGATTATGTACTATCCAATTATTAATAATTTTATTCCTATTACAGCAATGCAAAGTTTCAATGACTTAATAATTTTCTTCCTATTTAAGGGTTACATAAACAGGAATTTTTAGACTTTAATCAAGTTATATTTATGTGATGACAATAAAAAACAATTAAAAAAAGAATAAATTAAGTAAGATTTTCAAAGAAATGAGATTGAAAAGAGTGTTCTGAACTGTTTACAGCAATTATCAAGCAGGAAACATAAGATAGAAAAATACTTTAAACTTCATTGCTCATTTTTCTTCTGAGAAGCTAAATAAACTTATAAAAAAAAAGAGTATAAGATTTCGTTTCTTAATAAAGTAAATAAATATAACAAGAATGTATTGATTATATTAAGATATAAGTTTCTCATATAAAAAAACAGCTCATAGTTGTGTAATTCATTGAGCTATAAGAAACTGGGAGAAGGAACTCTTTATTTTTCAACATAACCAATCCCACTTTCATGACAAATTTATTCAATATGACCTGATAGATCTTATATATAAAGAAATATTGTATAAGGTTTCAGCAAATCTCAGAGATAATCACTTATATGCCAAAGAAATTCAAATTTTACAAAGCATCTATATAAAAATCTTACTCCAATGAACTTACTCCTTACTAACAAAATTAGAAATTGAAAACTTATACATGTATACTATTTTCTTCTCATTAACTTAATTAGAATACATGTGAATAGACTGTAGTTTCTTTGATTTCCTGTCTAACAAAGTAAAAGAAAAAAATCAAATTGAGCCATCATTTACAAAAATTAAAAAAAAAAAGTAAGTATAAAATTTAAATCAATCAGAAAGTTTTAAAAAATAATTCAAATACTTTTTAAGATCTATATAGTTTCAAAGTAAACTAATATAATTAGGCAAAAAAATTACCTTAAGACGAGGAATACTGTCAGGTTGAAAGAGTTTATCAATTGTAGTACTTGGTGGAACCAGTTTTATTTCCTTAAATTCAAGTCCATTAATTAATTTTTCATTATTTGAATATTGAACCTTCTTATAAGATATTTTGGAATTAAATAAAAATGATGTATCTGTCCAAGGTAACAGTACAATCACACACAGTATCACAAAAATAAAAAGCATGCCTATAATAAAACGTTGCAGTCTTGACAACTGATTCCAGATCTAGAATAAAACAAGTTTAATAAGAAAAAATATAAATGCAGCAAACTCAATACATATTAAATAAAAGATCAAACCTTTTAATGGAAAAAATAAATCTGTTAAATTCTAAAAAAGCATTTTTTAAATTTTCGTTAGACAATAAAAATTTTGTCATTGTTTAAAAATTATATAGCATATATTAATGATTACTGATTTCATTAATACTTAAGAGACTGCCTTATAGCAGCTCTTAATCAGAAATTTAAAACAAAAAATTTCATATTGATTAAATTAAATTTAAATCAAAAAACATTTTTTAAGATAATGAATTTTTCTGAAAATAAAGATAAAAGGATGAAAAAAAGTGAGTTTATGGAGATTTGCAAAGTAATAGAGCAGATTAATTCTGTAATTAAAAATGTGTTCAATGAGCAAGTATTCCAAATTTATTTTAATACTCTGTTTTTTGATCATCATTTTATCTATTTATTAATTTTGTTTGTTTAAGGTAGTGTATGTTAAATTATACATTGTGTCACCCCTTAACTGCCAAGGAAAACTTACGAGATTCGCTCCCCAGTGCCACCGTTTTCACACAGGCGATCGCAGTGATGCGGTGTATCGGTGGAAAAGAAGAGGCACGCTTGAAATAGAAGTAACATCATCACAACAGATATTTTAAACAATGTCAAGGACATTCTATTGCATTCCAAAGCCATGGGTCAAGCTTTACTATAGCAGAGTATTGCAGAAAAGCGTATTTCCGAAAGCCGTATATATACGCCCGGGGCAGTTAACGCATCGGCTAAGCGCGGCGTATATATGCGCCCGCGGCAGGCAAGGGGTTAATAAAGTAGTACACAGGAAATCAGTAATTTCCTTTTTGTTATATAAGACATTTATGGTTTGACAAAATTGAATATTCAGTATTTAATAAAATATTAAGTTAATGAAACTATAAAATGTAAAATAAAAAATTTTGCCACATTTTTGGACAATTTCTTTGACGTAATGTAGAAAAATTATTACTTTATTAATTACTTTGATCAAAAATAATTTTTAATTTTCTAAAACATTTCTTAAAATTTTATTTCAATTAAAGCTTTGGTAGAAGAAGTGATTGTGTGAATTGTGTGAGAAGAGTTTTTTTAGAAGGGTGTGAGCTTTATTTGTTGACTAACAAAGCTGCTGATTTTAGAAAAAGTTGTGAATACACTCTTACAAGAAAAAAATTTCAAAAAGTAAACCACTTAATGTAAATGTAGCAAAAACAAGTAATTTCTATAATCCTGTGTGTTTTGAGATTTCTATCTTATAATCATAAAAAGAATATTTCAAAAGTATCCATAATACTTTCAAATATTGTTATAAAACATGATACAGAAGAAAGAATAAAAAAATATGCATTCACAACAGTTGTAGGAAACTATCAGATACAATATTTAAAGAATTAACTAATGAAATCCTCAGATCAAAATAATAAAAAATCATTACTCAGGCTTTATAAAAACTTGTATGATATTCATATAAGGCCACAATATTGTTAGTTAGGTAAACAATTGTCCCAAAACAACAATTTTGGTTAAAAATTTTAAAAATGGTACTAAAAAAAAAAAGAATACATAAATAAAATATTAAATAGAATTATTTAGCAAATTTATTTCTTTTAGTGTACCAAGCTTGCATCTTCATATTTATTTTCTTTCATGAATTTTGTGTAGCATTTCAATTGCTGCATGAGATAAGCAGTCCAAAATATAGTTATTACAATATCACTCTTAACTCTTAAAATACTTTATTATGAAGACACATACTGAATAAATGTATGATGCAGAAAAATAAAGCAATTTTAATCTAGGAAGACATCACAACAATTGATTTGTACCTTTCATTAAAATGAAGTACAAAATAATTGCAAATTTTTTTTATTACAAAACCTACAAAATCAATAGGTCTTAATATTCTCAACTTAAAATGAATAAAGCTTGTCCTAAATAAATACAATGAAAAAAAAAATTTTTTTTTAATCTTTATTTTTAGTATTTTTCAATGCACTTCATTTGTATTTCCCTGAAAACTTATTTTTCTCTCATTTGGATTAACTTCAATATACATTCCTTGAGTTTGATTTATCAGGTGTCAAAATATATAACTTCTTACTGACCCAGCATGGTCTTAAAAACTGCTTCACTGGCTATAGTAATGAAACCAGTTTTAATTAGAATAATTTAAACTTAAAAATCAATTAACAGTACATATAAGACAATTTACATATGTCCAAAAATATAGCAATTTATAAGTCTTTAGTAATTTTTTTTCATGGCACATAAGTAATCATTAGAATTTCATACATTGTAATTTATTTTAAATTATCAAACTATAAAATAAAATTTTTTAGAAGCTATTAGAAATAATTAAGTTTACATTTAAAAAATATGAAAATTTTAACAGTTTAATTTTGCCAGGAATTTGAGACACAAATCAAATTATAAGCCGCCAAATGTTAACTTTATAAATGAACAACTCATTTTAATCCACATTCTCTAAAATATGTGAAATTAATAGGAAACTGTATCTATGCTGTGATAGCATTGCATTATTTTTATGAATTCAATTTTGGTGTGAACAACTTCTAGATACATGTTCATAAAGAAAATAACAGTATATTATTTTGGAATGATGTTTTGAATAAATTAGAACACATCCAAGAATAGTCACTAAAAAAATTAACAAACAGATAAAAATATTATTTAAAAAAAGTTAATTTTTCAAAGTATTAAAATTTAAGATATTTTACAAACTGTAATTTTGATTATTCTCCAAATTTTCTGCAAAAATATTATCAATAAATATTAACTACTGTTGATAGCTTCAAATAAAAATTGCTAAATTATTATATTTTTATAAAAATATCAACAACTTTATCTTAAATTAATTTTTTTACATTTAATCATAACTTTATTTATGGGTATCTATTTTATGTCTACAACAAATACTTCTGCAGTTTTTTTAATTCAAAAATGGTATTAAAATTTTCCAAAATGTGCAGTTCAGTAAGTATTAATTGAAAAATAAGTTTATCAATATATATATATATATATATATATATATATATACACCTAAGTCTGTTTTTACACGGTAGATTGGTTCCAGAAGAAGCCGTGTAAAAAAAAAAACGTGTAAAAAAAGACATTGATCTTATACAAAAATGGGTGATTTGTTCCTAATCTCTAAAACCTATTAAAATTAGTGAAAAACAAGAATTTTTAAGAACAAGAATTCATGTTTATTTTATTAAATCAAATATATAATGCTTATTTTCACAAGCATAGTAATTAATGATAAAAAAGATATGCACTCTAATCTTAAAAGTAATATAAATTAAATGTACCAAGAGCAGTTGAGCCTTCTCCATTTCGAAGGCGATCTAAAATTTTAATCTTGGTTTCCAAAGAAATTGCCTTCCGTTTTAGTTTTATATCTGACATTTCCTTTTAGGGATACATAAAATATTTAACAAAATTAAAAAACATAAATAACTGAATAAATACAAAATATTTTTTGGCTTACCTTTTATCTTAATGCGTTAAAATTAAATTTAATGGAAAATCAAATTTGCCTGCAAAAAATTTCTTTACCAAACACGTCTTATTGCATTGACAGTTCACAAAATATTAACACGTTTCAATTGCTCTGACCAGTAAATTTTATTGTATGCACATAAAGGGAATTCCCCTACTTGTTTGTACGCGCTAAAGGGGAATTCACTTAAATCTTTAAGCTAGTGTTCGCAAACTATCGATACTATCGATGGTTTCAGACTTTTTTCTTTCATAAATACTTTTTTGTGATATGAACATACTTCGCAAAAATTAAATTTGACAAAAAAAATTTAAGTACATAAAATTTCAAATCGTGCTAAATGGAATAAAATCGTGTAAAAAAATTAAAAATATTCAATTTTCAAACCGTGTTATATCAAAACCGTGTACAAAAAGACCGTGTAAAAACAGACTTAGGTGTATATATATATATATATATATATATATATGGATTTTAAGTTCTGACTGAAAGTTCCTTGAGTTTGAGTATTTTCCAGGAGTCTGATTAAATTTTTCTAAGATGTGCAGACTTTAATATGTAGAATAAATATTGTAATTCTACACAATAATTTTAATCAATCATGCACAAACATGTGTAATAAAAATAATACTTTTGAAAAGTTAGTGCAGCAAACTTGTAAGTTTTTTTTATTAAAATATTATTTTTCATAAGCATTATAATCAACAGTTCAACAGAAACTGTCACAATCCTACGTTTAAAATTTATACTATCTGTAACTAAAATATTTCTAAAATTATAATCATCTTTTTCTATTTTTTAATGAAATTTTTTTTCACTTGACTCTTTTCTACTAATTTATAATCTATTAAAAACATGAACAAAACTATTTATTTAGAAAATAAACAAAACTATGCTGAATAAAATGGGAAAATATAAACACAACTTTAATAAAATTTTTAATTAAACTTTATTTTTGAACCACAGTAGAAAAATTTAGATTTTCCTTTAATTTATTTTCAAGTTCTATTTACTTTTCAACCATTACATATTCATATTATAAACTTATTTTCTGTTTATTTCATTATTCAATAGTTATACTTCTGGTTTATTCATATAAATATATATAAAATATATTGCTCTCTCTCTCTCTAATATATATATATATAGAGAGAGAGAGAGAGTAATCCCGGTACAGTTCGACCTTTATCAAAGTCAGGAACGTGCTGGTACGCATTTCTTCTTCTTACACGAGGCATTACAACAACTTTTCACCAGGCAACGTTTAAATGCAATTCGTGTATGAGGAACCGGCTGAACAATTTCCTCATTTAAACACAATATAGGTGTCTCTACTGGCGCCTGCTTTGTATGAATGCGCTGAAAAGCTAATCATTTGCCTATCACAGCACCTTTTTCCTTTCGTATAAATTTCACTTCTGTAGCATGTCGCCTTCTTGGTGTAGCAATTTTAATGGCCAGAAGTG